>JACCPG010000421.1:8678-19657 GCA_016069955.1 Drepana arcuata | reverse complement strand
TCATGTTTTGGCTTTTGGTAGGAAATAAATAAATCATGGTTCAACTTTACAGCATTATTACAGTTACTTTGTGACGATAGATCCGAGTCGTGTCAGCCCGACTCCGGCGTGGATGTCGGCCAGCGGCAACACGTTCAGCTCGGGCTGGGGGGCCGCCAGCCCCTGGTGGAGCGCGGGGGACGCGGGGGGCGCGGGGGGCGCCGCCTGGGGGGCCGCGGGGCTGGTCGACACCGAGGCCCTCATCGCGCTCGAGCTCTGTCTCGTCAAAGGCGACGCAGATTCCGAAGATCTGCAGATAGCCAACATATCTTTCAACAATTTGGACATCATAGGTGTGTCTCAATTCACTGCACGCAACGTAACGTGCAAGCGGATGTCCACGGTTAAAGCCCTGGTCTGGTTCTAGCCAACCAAGAGACGATAGTGGAGCTCATCGGGTTCACGCAGCGGGTACTGCGGCCGGCGGGCGGCGCCCCCCGCGCCGCGCCGCCGCCCCCCGCCTCGCCCCCGCGCCTGCCCAAGGTGAGCCCGCGCCGGCACCCTATCGGCGCACTGGCGCACACTCACACTAACGCGACACCTCGTGCCTCGTGCCAGAGGGAGGTGCGCACCGAGATCACGTTCGACTTCCACCGGCTGGGGGTGCTGCTGCTGCGCGCGGCCGTGCACGAGGGCAACGCCGTCGCCAGGAAGATAGCCACCGCCACTATCAGCGAGGCCAAGATACAGGCCACTGTCGGTCAGTGACCACATCGTCTATATGTAATGAAGCGACTTTAAAGATAATATGAGTGTAATCGATCAGCGGCATTGCGCAGACGCGGCCCGCGTGGAGGTGGGCGGGTCCCTGGGCGGCGTGCAGGTGGTGTCGCTGTGCGAGGGCGGCGGCCTGCACACGCGCGTGCTGGGCGCGGGCCGCCCGCCCCCCGCCCCGCCCCCGCCCACGCTACCGTCCGACCACGAGAAGGCGCTGTTCTTCACCATCCACAGGAGGGTGCACACGCCGGACGACGCAGATGCACCTGGTTCGATCTAGCCTTCGATTCCCCGCGGAGAAATACCACTTTTTACAGCTGATATAATTTAAGAATGATTTATTTTATTAGATTTGGTTCCTCGCCTTGTAGACACAGATATTACTGTCCTTAGTCTGGCAATATAAATTGAAACGATCGAGATGTTTTGCGTCGTTACGTGTCCACTCCTGCCCCCGGGTGTATGAGAGCGTGTGCGTGCGCGTGCGCAGTGGTGGCGGCGAGCGTGGCGCTGCACGTGGCCAGCGTGTGGTACACGCACTCGGGCCCGCTGCTGCGCGAGCTGCGCTCCTGCCTCACGGAGTTCAAGCACTACCTGGCCAACCTGGCGCGCTCCATCCGCGCCGCCGCCGCCGACATGGCCATCGGCCTCGTGCACCCCAGGTACTGCCCCTCCGCCTGCCCCTTCTGCTGCCCCTCCTCCTGCGCCAGCCCTCATACTCATACCTAACGCCGGTACCATACTTGCACCCCAGGGGTGAGAGCCTGTACTCCAACCCGAAGCTGTCCCAATCGACCGAAGGCGTGTCCCCTCGGCGGCGCACCGTCAGCATGGGGGCGTCGCTCGACGATCCTGCCGATTTGAAGTCGGACAATATTGTACTGAGGTATGTTCAGCTATGGAGGCATTTACCCTAGTACTGCGTGATCGGCGATAACTTTGGACGAATGGCGACTGAATGACAATAAATCCGTGTTCTTGATGACGAGAAGGCCTATGATTGTGTGGTAAGGAATTAATTGTGGTCAGCATTGTCCGTGAACGGTGTGAGCAGCAACCTCGTGCGGGCATTGCAATCTCTATATAGGGATTCTAGTGCTTGTGTGAGGATAAACGGGGCCTACTACTACGAGTGTGAATGAAAATTTTCGAAGGGGTAGACCTAGGCGGACGTTTCAAGACCAAGTCGTCTTGAAAAAAGGTTAGGTCAAGAGGAACCTTAACCTTACCTTAACAAGGAAACTTAATAATTAAAGTGGACGAAGCGAAAGAAGTATGAATATCTGAAGGTTATATATGAATGTCGAGCCGCCTTGCTGAAGCACTATGGCAATATAATGAGAGCATCCTGTGTGTGTCATGTGCATCGGGTAGCGTGTGCATCGAGCTGGAGTCCCCCGTGGTGGTGGTCCCGCGCTCGGCGCACAGCTCGCAGGTGTTCGTGGCGCACCTGGGCCGCATGAGCCTCACCAACCGGCCCGGCCCGCCGCAGCGCACGCTCTACCGCGTGCGCGTGCGGGACATCTCGCTCGCGACCGTGAGTACACGCGCAGCACGCAGCCAAGTGCGCCCTGCTTAACACTGGTTTCAAATAACATACATTTTATTCCGTACGCAAAAGTTTGATAAAAATGGAGTTAGTATTAATTAATTCGTCCCTCGGGCGCAGCTGGACGTGGCAGAGAAGCTGAAGAAGCAGCAGGTGACGGGCGAGAGCATGCAGGACGTGTACGACGTGTCGGCGGGCAAGCCGGTGCTGCACGACACGGCGCTGCAGCTGGCCGCCCACTACGTGGACGCGCCCGGAGACGCGGGCTATAAGGTACCTGCCGGCACTACGCTCGCTGCAGCTGGCCGCCCACTACGTGGACGCGGGCTATAAGGTACCTGCCGGCACTACGCTCGCTGCAGCTGGCCGCCCACTACGTGGACGCGGGCTATAAGGTACCTGCCGGCACTACGCTCGCTGCAGCTGGCCGCCCACTACGTGGACGCGGGATATAAGGTACCTGCCGGCACTACGCTCGCTGCAGCTGGCCGCCCACTACGTGGACGCGGGCTATAAGGTACCTGCCGGCACTACGCTCGCTGCAGCTGGCCGCCCACTACGTGGACGCGGGCTATAAGGTACCTGCCGGCACTACGCTCGCTGCAGCTGGCCGCCCACTACGTGGACGCGCCCGGAGACGCAATATGGGCACCTGTCGGCACTACGCTGCCTGCTGGTAGCTGGTCAGCCCACTACGTGACGGGCTATAAGGCGGTACCTGCCGGCACTACGCTTCTGCTGTAGAAGCTGGTCGCCTGACTACGTGGACGCAATATAAGGTACCTGCTGGCACCGCGCTCGCCGTAGCTGGCCGCCCAATTACGTGACGGGCTATACAGTACCTTGCCGGTACTTACGTCGTTGTGGTTTTCGGCCGCCTCCACTACGGACGCGGGCTATAAGGTACCTAAGCCGGCACTACGCTCGTTGCGTAGCTATCGCCTGAATTCGGACGTAATATAAGGTAACGTCGGCACTACGCTCGTTGCAGCTGGCCGCTCCACTACGTGACGCGGGCTAAGGTACCTGCCGGCACTACGCTCGCTTAGCTGGTCGCCCAATACGTGGACGCGGGCTATAAGGGTACCATCTGCCGGCACTACGCTCGTTGTAGCTGGTCGCCCACTACGTGATCGCGGGCTATAAGGTACCTGCCGGCACTACGCTCGCTGCAGCTGGCCGCCCACTACGTGGACGCGGGCTATAAGGTACCTGCCGGCACTACGCTCGCTGCAGCTGGCCGCCCACTACGTGGACGCGGGGCTATAAGGTACCTGCCGGCACTACGCTCGCTGCAGCTGGCCGCCCACTACGTGGACGCGGGCTATGCAGCTGGCTGTATATATATTATATTTGTGATCTTAATGTGATGAAGATGTCAAATTTAATAAACGTGTTTCTGCAGTGCGAACTGAGCGGCAAAATAGTGGGCGGGCTGCATGTGTCGGCGCGGCGCGAGCAGTACGAGCAGTTGCTGGAGACGCTGCGCTGGGTGTCCTCCGAGGGTGACGTCACCGACAGCGGCGCCCCGCCCCCTGCGCAGGTACGGCTCAGCAATACTGATTATGTGTGAACTTAGGCGGTATACTTTTTTGTAGAATTGGTAAGGATTTAAATGCCGAATGATAAACCGCACGCGGCCCATGGCTCGGTCCCAGGGCGGCGTGGTGGTGGAGACGGCCGTGCCCACGCTGCGCATGGACCCCGCCCTGCGCGCCGCCCAGCTGGCCGTGCCGCCGCCGCCCGCGCCGCCGCCCGCCCCGCGCCGCCCGCCCAGCCTCGTGCCGCTCACCGGTACGGACTATTCTGCTTATATAGCGATCTAAATATATATCGCTCATTTAATGCAACTAACTTAGCATTTATAAAATTTACTAAAGTTTTCTTTTATGAAATTTTAATTATGCCTTATAGTCGTCGACGATTTCAAAGTCCTACGCGTTTCTATTAGGGGCAAATATTTTTAGTTTTAACACCATGTGAACGTTGCTAGTTCAATCCAGCCCGTATTCAAATCGAGATGAAGGTATTGCAGGCGGCTTGAGTCCGTAGGCAATGCGCGTAATGCGTATGTACTAATGGCGATGTGGAGCAGCGCACATGGAGCTGCCGACCTTCAGCGTGGAGCTGCGCGCGGACCTGGGCGAGGGCGAGCGCAGCCTGGTCGAGCTCACCTTCAGGGAGTTTGTGCTCGACTACTCCAAGGTGCACCACTACGAGACCATGCTGCAGGTACGAGACTTCTGCACGATCCCTCGTGGCTCGGCTTCCTTGCTTATAACAGTTATTTCTACTGAATTATATTGTTTGATATCGATCGCGCAGTTAAGTACAACGTGAATTACATATGGGAACTTATACTTTGTGTCATCAAAGTTTATATTTCTCATCAACTTGTATCATCTAATTAATAGATCTATCGCCACGAAATATTTTCATTCTCAGAAAAATACAAAGTGTCGCTTGGTACAAATTACCAAATTAATGTCACTATGTACGTAGAAAAAGGAATGGGTTATCTATATAATCGTAGTTCATAATAATAAAATCTAAATAAAATTCAATAAAACCTTTGTTTTCGAAATAATAGGTTTATTCCAAAATTAACAGCTCCGTACTCAGAATAGATCTGTCATCAAATAAATCGATTACCGTCCGCAGATTGCGATTTGTTTTAATTTGCTATTTCGTCATGAGTACAGTAGTTACAAATTATTTTGTCATGAGTACTTTAGTCACAAATAATTTTGTCATGAGTACAGTAGTTACAAATTATTTTGTCATGAGTACATTAGTTACAAATAATTTTGTCATGAGTACAGAAGTTAAAAATTATTTTGTCATGAGTACAGTAGTTACAAATTATTTTGTCATGAGTACAGTATTTACAAATTATTTTGTCATGAGTACAGAAGTTAAAAATTATTTTGTCATGAGTACAGTAGTTACCAATAATTTTGTCATGAGTACAGTAGTTACAAATTATTTTGTCATGAGTACAGTAGTTACAAATTATTTAGTCATGAGTACAGTAGTTACAAATTATTTAGTCATGAGTACAGTAGTTACAAATTACTTCGTTGAATTCTCCAAAAAATACTATTCGTTACCAATTTATTAGTTCAAAATTCTGTCTTTTCGTCTCAAAATTTACGCATGTGCTCCGTTGCTGCTCCTTTTGTAATTACCCAGATCTTTTGACACAAGTAGATGACTTAATCAAAATTAGCTTAGAATCGATTCTTAATATGCAGCTGAACAAGCAGTCTTGGACCTAAGCATCCCTACCGTTATGGTGGTTTAGGGATTCGCAAATTTTCCAGTCTCGCTTTACCAGCCTTCCTATCTTCTGTCCATAGTTCAGAAAATCTCATAAGTAAAATTTTAAGGACATCCTCTTCAAACTTTGAGATTGCTGGCTTGGAAGAAGATAGAAACGCTTTCTTAATTGCATGCCCAGGTAAAAATTATCCAGTTTCTCCAAATTCACAAAGGAGCTGGGACGACTTAAACTGCAAATTTACTTATGACAATCTTTGGAGCTGTAATACAGGTTCCGCGGCCGATGAGGCCGGCTACTGGCTTCACGCGTACCCTTCGTCAAATATAGGAACATTTCTTGAGCCTGACACGCTCCGATCGCGACCAGTCTACGGCTTATGGTTCCGGTCTGCGCTCCTCATAAATGTGTCTGTGGCAGTGATGTCGACAAGCTAGGACATCACGGATTGTCATACCAATAAAGTGCAGGCCGCTTCTCGAGACATGCCGCACTCAACGATATCATACGCCGGTCCCTTGCCACCGTCAACGTGCCTAGTCTACTTGAGCCGACTGGTATTGCCAGTGACGACGCAAGTACCTGACGGTATGAGTTTGATTCCATGGAAGATGGGCCGGGTGCTGGTACTGGGCTAGTGTGCTGGTGGATGCAACCTGTTCAGACACGCTGGCCCCTTCTCATCTACATTAAAACTACATCTTGAAAAAAATATATTATGAAATTGATGTGTGGTATAAAGCGAAGTGTGGCCCCGGCAGGTGTCGCTGCAGTCTGTGACGATGGAGGACCTGAGCAAGCCGCGCGAGTCCCGCCACCGGCTGCTGATGGTGTCCCGCGCGCCGCAGGGCCCGCCCAAGGCCGTGTTCGTGTCCAAGTCGTGTCCTGACTTCCTCACCGGCAGCGGCGCTGCGCAGCGGCTGCGGCGGCCCTCGCGCTCGCTGCCCGGGGACCTGCACCTGCTCGCCTCGGAGGTCGCCGCCGTCCCTGCCCCCCGCCGACCCCACCGCCCCCACCGCGCGCTGACCCAGGGTATGTGTGCAGCCTCAGCGGGGCAAGCGCGACAGCCGCTGCGGGCCCACGCCGCCCAGCTCGCCGGCTGGGGACCCGGCCGAGGGGGGCGCGGCCGAGGAGGGCGCGGCCGAGGGGGGCCCCGCGCCGGCGGGGGACACGCTGGTCAGCCTGTCCGTGCACACTCGGGACCCGCGGCACCCTGCCTTCGTCGAACAGTATCATAAGGTAGGCCGGCTCGATGCACAGTGTACCTGCCTGTTATGGCACACTTTGGTGATAATTGCTTCTTTTTATGCGAAATATCTTTTTATGCGACTGTTCATAATTATTTTTATTTTTACCAATTATTCAACTGACAAATTCCAATTTGTGGTATCGCCCACTATGATGAGCCTTATAAGCAAAACACTGTCATTTTTCTAGTTTTACTTACCGATATGTAAAATTAAAAAAATATATATTTTAATGTTTGGGCCAACCTAGACCTGTGCCCATACTATGTGTATTAAGTATACAAACATTAACTAAATAGTGTGGTAATAAATACGTGAACCGTATGATATAGATATCGAAGCTGACCAAGGTGGAGTTCAACTGCCTGAACTTGGTGGTCAGCATCGACAGCTGGGTGGCGGTGCTGGACTTCTTCGGCGTCGCCGGCGACGAGCCGCCGCCCCCGGACCTCGGGCCGCAGCCGCCTCACGCCGGTGAGCTCTACCTCCCGGTGCGGGCGGGCGTGAGGGCGGGCGGGCCACGGTAGTGAGGGCGCGGTGCGCAGGCGGCGAGGGCGGCGCGGGCTCGGAGGGCGCGCTGAGCCAGACGGAGGTGTCCATCCGGTCGCTGAGCGCCGTGCTGGTGGCGGGGCGCGGCGAGGTGGCCCGCGCGCTGGTGGGGCGCGCGCGGCTGGTGGCCAGCGCCGGGCCAGGCCCGCGCGCGCGCCGCCTGCGCGCCGAGCTGGCCGCGCTGCTGCTGGCCGACCTCACGCCGCACGCCGCGCTCTGGCGGGACACCTTCCGCACGCACGACTGCGACGCGCTCACCGTGCACTACAGGAGGTACCAACGCTACCATACATACCACCGCACTGCGCGCATCAGCTCTCAAAGCCTATGGAACACCTCTCACA
The DNA here is from genome assembly GCA_016069955.1 of Drepana arcuata. Classification (NCBI taxonomy): domain Eukaryota; kingdom Metazoa; phylum Arthropoda; class Insecta; order Lepidoptera; family Drepanidae; genus Drepana; species Drepana arcuata. The sequence continues at coordinate 11,932 of JACCPG010000421.1, read as the reverse complement.
GTTTGCTCCGTTGGAGACTTGGTGTTGAAAATAGGTATTAATAATCTCCCCGCTAACTAAGTACGGTTCCGAAAGAGTACGATCGAAGCGAAGCTGCGGCTATCACGAGTATAATTTGGCAGGCTGAGCCCGGCGGAAGCCGAGGCGGAGGGCCACGATAGCAGCCTGAGCGTGGAGATGGGCGCCGCCACGTACGTGCACACTAAGCGCTTCGTGCAGGAGCTGCAGACCTTCGCGCGGGAGTTCAGCCTGCTGCACCGCGTCATCCTGCAAGCGCGCCTCAAGGTCGCACATTACTATACGCTATACTATATGCCCACCGAGTGCTGCATACGTATACGCATTCTGTTACGTATGAGTTGTGATGACGCCTTTCCTATCACACGGGTTAATGGACCGCCCTTACCTATGTGTGTGTGCGCGCAGGTGTCGGAGCGCGCGGCGGGCGCGGCGGGTGCGGCGTGGCGACGGCGCCTGCGCCTGCGCTGCCGCGCGCCGCGCATCGTGCTGCCCGCCTCGGGCCGCTCCCGCTCGGCGCTGGCCGCGCACCTGGAGGCGCTGCACCTCGACAACTGCTTCCAGCGCGCCGACACCCTCCACGCCGGTGACCACTCGCACCTACACCAGCCTATACATGTATCGTATAGCCCGGGCGGGCGCTCGACGTGCGGTGGTGTCGCAGAGAGCCGGCCGCTGCTGGACGTGCGCTCGGTGCGGCTGGAGGGGCTGGCGCTGTGGTGCGTGCGCGGCGGCCGCGGCCTGCGCCTGCGCCGCGTGGGGCCGGCGCTGCTGCCGCGGCCCGCGCACCTGGCGCTGCGCATCGAGGCCAACATGGCCGACTCGCACCACGGTGGGCATTCGTGCTCACTCACACATTTGACACGTGAGTGTGAGCATACGTATGTACAGTTTGAACGGTATGCGTGACGTTCGACAGTGCCGGACTTGGCGATCCGAGGCACGCTGACGACGCTGGAGTGCGCGCTGGACCCGGCGCAGTATCGGTTGATACGCGGCGTGCTGGCGCACAACCTAGCCGAGAACGTGGACGACTTGCTGCCCCCGCAGCCCCCGCCGCAGCCCCAGGCCAGCTCGGACCAGGTGCCGCCTCAGCGCTTGCCGTAGATGGCGCTAGCTCGCGCGTTGCAGAGCTTTTATTAAGATAAAAAAACTTGTGTTATGGAATAACCTATGTTAGGGTTATCTATACCAACTCATAAAATTTATGTATCTGTTTGTAATATTTAAACAACCGCTTTTACTAAATACTACACGGTACATATATCAAAATAAATTTTTTTTTGTCTGTCTCTGGCGGGACCGATTTTTACGGGACTTTCACTGGCAGATAGCTGATGTAATTAGGAGTAACTTAGGCTACTTTCATTGTAAGAAATGCATTAATAACTTTTCAGTTAAATTCCACGCGGGCGTAGTCGCGGGCACATCTAGTTTATATAGAACCAATGCCATACATTGGTCCTTTGAGCAGGGATTTACACCGTGTGTGACGTAGACGTGACAATTAAGGGGCAGGGGAAGTCCCGATTGAATGGTGTGTTGCAGGTGTGGACCACCAGCTCCTTGAAGCTGGACCTGCACGACGTGATCGTGAAGCTGGAGCTGGAGCACGGCGTGTCGTCTCTGGCCTGCATCAACTTCATCAAGTCCAGGCTGCTCGTGGAGACCTACTCCGACCTCAGTCAAGACATCGACCTCGTGTCGCAGGTTGCATATATAACATTTGCATTATGGGATCTATTAATATTCTTATTGCGGATATATGCGGATCGCTCGATTGAGTCACGCGAGGTAACCTAATTGACAAGGTTGCGTGAGCTGGCTTAGACACGTGTTCCCTGCTCGCAGGAGATCCTGGTGAGCGACACGCGGTACGCGCGCGAACCCGCCAACAGGCGCGGGAACGTGTTCAGCCACATCGTGCAGCCCATGGCCGAGCAGCGCCACAGCGTGCAGGCCGAGGTGCACGCCAGGTACGCAGCGCCACCACCACACCACCCCCACGCCACCCACACACCACCCACACACCACCCCCACACCAGCGGCCGCCCTCACATTGCGTGTTGTGTTCCAGGAAGCGGCGCGACTCTTCGGCGTACACCATCCTAGTGAACAACATGCGCCTGATGGCGGTGCTGGACTGGTGGGAGGCCGCCAACCAGTTCATTATGCAGCCGCCGCCGGCGGCCTGTGACCCCGACCTGGTGCACCTGTGAGTATGCGCGGCGCTGCTGGGGCGCGGGGGGCGGGGCCGCAGTGACCGAGGTGTGCGACAGGGAGGAGGCGCTGGCGGCGTCCCGCTCGCGCGCCGGCCCGCAGCTGCCGCCCGAGCCGCGCGTCGAGCTCAAGCTGAACATCACGGACTCACAGCTGGTGCTGCTCGAGGACGCCTCCGTGTGGGACACTAACGCCGTCATACTGCGGGTAACCACTCGCCACTATTATTGCATTTGGGACCAATATAGTTTTAACTCAGTCATACCAATTCGTACAAAATATAAGAAGTTCGAATACCGTTCTGTATCAATGTCTCGTTCTGAACTCAAGTATAGTATGTTTGCGAAAAAATGCGTATTATTAGTCGTGCTTGAGAAACGACGACGACCTCCCCATCTGTCACGTTGGGACCTGAACATATTTCCACACAAAAGAGGGTGTTATTTATTATAGCTGACCCCTTCGCGAGCCCCTGTGGGAAGGCGTGTAGACAAAGATGCGTGACATCGATATCGTATTGTAATAGTAGTAATGGCGAGTGAGTGTATGTGGTGATTGCGGTGACCGGCAGAGCACGACCGTGATCCGGTACCGCTGCGCGGAGGCGGCGGTGCCGGTGTCGTGCGAGCTCAACGAGCTGGAGGTGTTCTCGTGCGTGCTGGGCCTGGAGGAGGAGACGGCGCTGCCCATCGTGGAGCCCGCCGCCCTCACCGTGGCGCTGGACCACCAGCGGCTGCTGCACGTATGGCCCACGCACGCCTCACTGACTCACTGCCACACTGACACATACCATCGTGGAGCCCGCCGCGCTCACCGTGGCGCTGGACCACCAGCGGCTGCTGCACGTATGGCCCACGCACGCCTCACTGACACACTGACACACTGACACACTGACACATACCATCGTGGAGCCCGCCGCGCTCACCGTGGCGCTGGACCACCAGCGGCTGCTGCACGTATGGCCCACGCACGCCTCACTGACACACTGCCACACTGACACATACCATCGTTGAGCC
>JACCPG010000420.1:115837-245336 GCA_016069955.1 Drepana arcuata | reverse complement strand
AAGAAACAATGGTTAGCAATATGGCCATTGCACAGCCATCAATAGTTGACGCCAAAGGGTACAAATCTGAGATCAAGCCTGCAGTGTTGTGCTAAGAGTGCTGACTTAACACTTTATGATTACTGCATTGTGAAAAGGGTTCATCCGTATACATTGCTTTGAAGCAATATGGGGTAGTTTTTTTTAACCATCAACACTTAGTTTCTTATATTTAAATGTTCACCCATTTCAGTTACAATAAAAGTGTTGTTAACAGTGTTATCATTAGTAATTATATTATGGTCCTGCTCATCAGTTCTGTTAGCTTGAACTTGGCTATGATAATAATTAATAAATACCATGTAAATATTTAACATAGTGGAATAATATCTTGTTCTGTAATAATTATACTAATTACTTGTGCTATCAACACTCATTTGACTACATGAATGGCTTTGGAAATAACAAATTGTGCTAATTACTTAATGTAATTATAAATATTACAACAAGGTATGCAGAGCTTGTGCTGTGGAATGAATGGCTAGACAATGTACCTACTTTAAGTTATACATACATATCATCACGCCAAGTCCCTAACGGGGCTTAAGTTATACATGTTTACAATATCTACTAGTACTCGAAACCGACGAGCATGTATGAAGAGACTGATGAATGTGGATGAAACGAAAGAGGTATGTAAGTCTAGAGAGAACTGGCGCTCTATACTCTCTGCCTACCCGATATGTATATGTATATGTTTACAATATACATTTTTAATAGTGTAGGCATATAACCTCACATACTTAGTTTATTATTCCCAGGAATTGTTTGACGCATTTAATCCTGACCAATTTCGCCCATGTACAGCCCCGCGTCCTCACTACGGATACCACATGTCATCAATGCCATAGCGGTGCACTTTTTACGCTGTAACGGATGTACAGAAATAACGTTGCTTGAAAATGGAGTTCATCATTTAAGATGAACTACTTTGACTGAAGTGACACTTGTCTTAACTGGAATAGTTGTACAATAGGTTGTTTTACTTGGCTATAACTGGTCCAGTTTTGCTTAGATTTTCTATATCGTATCGATTAATATCGGATCTACTTCCTACGGCCCTGTTGGATTATATTACGGCGAATGCATAGATTTTATTTGATGCATTTGATGAAATCGTTTAAGTGGCTTATTTTGTACAAGGTACAGCAATGCTAACTCCAACAATGATGATCATCGGCTAGATATTGTATCTGGCATCTAACTACTGTTACGAATATATTACCGCTAATGATGGTGCTTACTAAATTATGATTGACTATGAGCCATCTAATGTTACTAGATTACTAACTCGTTAAAAGCGACAGCTAGCAAAAGCATGGCCCATGTGGAATGTGACTGTATCGCAAAGATAAACTATAGCTATAATGAGCCTGGGGATTTCTTAGACTTGATTAATTGTCAATATTATTAAAAATGGTCATTGATTAGTATACAACACGTTTCAATAAGTACCGCTATTACTTTCTCTGTGGTGCGTATCGATGTGAGACGCCGCGCGTTGCAGCGGGGTGAGGTGAGCAGTCATGGCGCGGCCGTCGACCTTGCGTCGCGGGTTGCAGGGCTACCGCTGACCGATGATGGCAGAATTGATACTTTTGTCTGAGCAAAAGTTTAAAGGGCCGCCATGTGTCTCACATTGCTACTCATTGAACCTGCGCCTACTAGGGGTCCCGCGGATGTGGGTGCAGTAAGCTCATATTATAATATTTCATAAACTGTTCATGGTGAAACACGTAGATACGTTAACAATTAGGGATTTATATGAAAAAAATATACGATTGAATGGTGTTTCTTCATATGTCGCTTCAATATGTATGTCGCTCGCTACGTATGTAATATGTCCACATTATTTGATTGGCATGTCAACGTACAAATTGAGAAAATGTGAGATGCATCTGAGCAAAGAGAATAGCTCGGACGTCTTTATGAGGTGGTGGTGATAGCCTTACTCGTTATTGGGTATCGTCTTTAGCATTTGTCGATGAGATGCACACTATTGACCATCAACGTGTTGCTTTTTCATAATGATCCCGACGAAAATTACTGCAAACAAGCGACTCTTATTGGCCCCTCATCCTGGTATGACCCCCTATATAGATAAACTGTGGCTGCGTATGATGGCGTTCTGCGTCATTATATACATAAATGGTTGTATTGTGACCCGCGTGTGTGGCAGCCCACAGCTCTGCGACTGCAGTGCATATTCACAAGATGAACATATAGATAAGGCAGAATTATATTGACTAATAAGAATTTCACTAATTGTATTACACGCCTTCCCACGAGTAATACCCACACACCCACTTTCCGCCAACCTCTACGTATATCTATATGACCTGACCATGTGCGCCATCTGTCACGTTGGCACGTGCCAGATGGCGAGTCCATCGCCGTTACCCAAGCACGACTATACATACGCCATTGAATTTCTTCTCAGACGTATGTAGGTTTCCTCTCGATGTTTTCCTTCACCGTAAAGCTCGTGGTGTGACTAATCACTGTACTTAAGTTCAGAAAAACTCATTGGTACAGTCGGGATTCGAACTTGCGACCTTTGCGTCGCAGGCAACTGCTCGAACCACTCGGCCACCACGGCTTATATATATACTCAATAAAAGTTCTAAGTAAACGTAGTAATTATATCTTCCCAACGGGTAGAAGTGGAACAACAACCTGTCTTCGTCGGAAATATATTTGGTTCCCATCTTCAAACAGCGAATCCATCGACGTATTCCAAGCATCACGAGGCATACGTCCTTGAATTTCTCGATGTTTTCCTTCACCGTAAAGCTCGTGGTGTGTCTAATCATTGTACTTAAATTCAGAAAAACTCATTAGTAAGTACGGTCAGGGTTCAAGCTTTCAATCTGTGTGTTGTATGCGACTACTAACATAATAATATATTATAAGTAAACACCGGTATAAATTGTAACCAATAGCTCCGGGTGGTCTACGATTTAATAAAGTAAATGTAGTCATGAAGATGTCCGGAAGTAGATATTTAAATTATTAAAGTTAGTTCAGACCCCTGCAACGGCAGTTGACGTTAATATCTGCATTAGTCCCGCCGGCTCTTGCTCGAGCAACGAGCTGGGCGTTATTGCTGTGTGCCTTAGTGCTTACTATTGTGACGGTTGTAATACTAGCAATATAGTACCAGAGTAATAAGAAATTGCTCGCTTTGGCGTGATCAGAGTCCCGATCACTCTCTAGGCTTTGCAATATAACGTCGTAATATATGGCGTAGCCAAGATACGTACGTTTATACGTAAGAGCGATGTTTAAGAGGCTCTATTCGGAAATAAGTACTTAAATGTTCTTTTGCAGAAAAAAACCTCATTTACTGTCATTGCTATTCATATAATAGATGGCAGATGATGCCGAAAAGAAAATGATTTTGTCTAGAGCCGCTGATTTGATATTAGACTATAGTTGCGCGCCCTGTTTCCAGGCGTCGATGGCATCGATGCACCGCAGTATGAACAATACTTATGATAACAACACGCCATCAGTGTTGCCTGCAGCATTCTCACAAAATTCATACTTTTGATATGTCGTTGAAAAGCAAGAGGCCCTAGTACGTCACTGTGTATGTAATTGAATATAGAACCTCAACTCTGATGTGGTACAGTCACGAGTTCCTCGCATGGTGCAGGAACCGCGAAGCGTCAAGTTTATGATGAGATCACGTGCATAATATCTTAGCAATACATCTTCAAATTGTATGTTGAAATCCCAAATTAATTGTTATTTACAACAGCCAATCGGCAGTTAGGTGATAGGCCAATGAGTGAACATTTGCATTGTGATAATGGTGTTGCGCAAGGATTGCAAAGGTCACAGCGTCTCTGGTATCCTTATCTACCGACTTGTAACCAGTCTCCACGTAAGTAAGGAAGGATGCACAATGTGAATGTGATCCTGAATTATTGGAAGAATTACCATTTGCAAGAAGTGTACAATGAACTTTATCAGATAATAGCTTTTTCCAGTAGAGGTCGTGTGTGCGTCATTGGCGTTTCTCGTTCGTTACCTATTGTGTCGTGTATAAATATTCATTCGATGGCCACCCATGCTAATGCGATGACTGGCCAGGCGTCTCGGCCAAGTGATTGCCGACCCACTTGGATCGTTGACACCTCTCCGGTTCATCAGTAGGTATTAGCCAATACCTAGACTTTAAAATTTTAAATTACTAAAGAATTGCACTGCTTATGCAAAGTTTACTCTGAACTTCTACATCAGTAGGTGTTTATGTAAGTAAGAACTATGCAGTGCCACAACTTCAGTTCTAAAGGCTGTATTTTGAAAATGCTACATTTGTGCAATGCTACAAATGTTCTTTGCACCAATACACCGTTATAGAGGAACTAAGTCTGTAGCTCGTTAGCCCAAAACAGTCTGATATGATCCACGTCCGACCAGCGCGTGTGGGCGGTGTGCCCAAAACGAGCAAGACGAACAGCGCACCCCTACACCATCAACTGTAATACTTATAAGTTATTATATTGTAGCGAATTACATTCAGCCGCAGGATGTCACTCGTCCCGCTGGATTGAGGCCGTCGCGGGGAGTACACGCCGGGATATACACACACACCATACACTACATACACACATTCTACCAATATTATAAATGCTCGATAAGACAGAACGACTGGACGGAATTGGATGTCATTTGGCACAGAGATAGATATATATATAGATAGCTTTAGGATTAACACGTAGATACACCTTTTACGCAGGTGAAGTAGCGAAGCACAGCTCGTATTTAATATACATTTACATTAAATAATTATAAGTGAATAATTACGCAACTGCGCATGCTACTTTAGGTAAGCAACTTTACGTAACTGTCAACTCAAACTTTATGAAATGTCGTATATTTACACTTAGGGTGATTGTGTGTAATTTCATTTAGACTGCCAATGAGGAGATACGTATGTAGATCAAGGGTACATAGTATATAGTGCCAGCCCTAGTGGACCTACCCAGCATCCGCCCGCTAATAGTTTAACAAGTGCAATCTGTTAGCGGAGCTGCTTCGGACACCGTTACACGTACGCAGGAGATAGTTGCTACTAGGACAGGCACATCTACATGTAAGGCCTGCACTCTATTTCCCAAGGTTTCATTGACGCTTTCCCGTGGTGAAGTAGTAAATGTAGCTGATTATCGATAAGTAAACTAATAACGTCCCACCCAACACCTCTTCGTGCAGTATGAGAGAGAGAGAGTGCAGCTTCGTCGTGTGAGATGTGGAGTGTTGAATGGAGCTCGCAAACACCCTGTACCAGTTTGTTTATAAACAAAGCAATATCAGTTAATATGTGAGCTCCAACGCTAATGCGTGACGCGACTACCGAGCCGCATTATTGGAGCTATCAGCGTGTGTGGAACAATGTTTACACACCTGGCGCCGACTGTTTGTAGGCAACGGTAATTGGATGGGCACACTGCTTGCTGGGCGCCGCTACAGGATGGACCACATATTGTTACTAGCTGAAAGTAAAAGTTTGTCATTGGCTCGATATCGAATTGTATGTGTTAATGAGTCTTTTAATACGCCAGTGACTGGCATCGCCTTTCGAATAACATGGTGTTGTACCCAATACCATTCCTAACCGACTGTCACATTACAGTTCTGCTTAATAAACCTAAAAATATGTTCCTTTGTCCGATTGCATGTTGATAGGTTCGTTGGCGGACGCGGTTGACACGGAGGTATCCAAGGAGCTAAAATGCAACGATGTGCGTGACGTAATCCAACCGATAGGAAATGAACCGAAACCGAAATCAATTATAAACTAAATCTTATCATACCGTTGTTAAGCCGCGTGTATTGCCTGCGCAATGCAATAAGAAGTAGAGATGCATTGTTCACGCCAGACGGTTGGCTGGCGTCGAGGTCGGTGCCCGGTCGGTTTATCATCGTCGTAGCAGCGCTACGTCGCGGCCAGCCGGGATATGATTTGAATACTTCGTAACTACAATTAACGTAACGTCATTACTTGCGTCATTAATTATATGAATACATTATTTATTCTCTTCACAAAGCTGTTTTCTATAAATTACATTGGTAACCTTATTAGCAATAGTAAAATGCACACTTTGTGAGAGAATGTTGCCTGAGGTAGGCCTAGAATGTAGACCTGTATTAAAGAGTTATTGTCCTTTAAAAGTCTACTTAGCGACTATCTGTAGGTGCGGAGATAGTAATGATTTCTCACCCTAGATTTGATCTAGCCCTAGTAAAGGTCATTATTATCGTCAAAGTCAATTGGTCTGAAATCATAATATGTTATTGGTACATCTGGGCAGGTGAGAGTATTTAATCTCTCGGCATCATCTGTTTCAGTAGCCTATTGTTATGATATGTGTTGTGAGAAGGGTCCGCCTCGCGGCTGGCTGCGGCGGATGTGGCGGATGTTTGCGTCCACCGCGGGCCAGCACTCAGCACAATGTAGTGGCTGGCATGTTTGTTCACCTTCACACTGTGCGCTCATTGTCGGCGTTGGTGCACTTGCTATCTCTCAATACTCTTTTACTACTGATCTCGTACTAGCTTCCTTTGCTTGTCAACGGTTTGGGAAAGAGCTCCATGGACTTCCGAGCTTAATGACATTTACATAGGTATGGTGTTCAGTGTGTTTGACCAAGTTCTGTTCCCGTTGATTCGATTAATGAATTTAGCAATTATTGTTAGCTTGTTGTTAGTTAACTTAGACACTTATTTCATAAAAATCATCAATACAATCAAATGCTATTTGGCAAATGATTTGTCGCGGTGTCAATAGAAAGCGTGCGATGTTACTTTGGATAATAGTTATTAGTAGTAGAGCCACTGGTAATGTTACATCATGGGCTTCGTTTTTCTGCGCCATTATTCAGATACTAACGAAATGGGCCCCTGAAACGATCTAATTTGTTTCAGAAATCCTACTGCTCTAAACAATACATATTTGAAAAATGTTGGTTTACCGGTTTTTAGCATTGCAAAATCGTAATTATGGCCTGAAATTTGGCGATATTAGAAAAAAATTGCATGATATACTAGGCTTTCATGACAGCTCTGTGGTGTAAAAACACGGTAACAATGATCTATGACGCGTGTCCGTCGCTGATAAGATATCGGCGTGTAATCAATGTAACTGTAGTTAACAAACACAGATGTGACGCGCCGTCACGGTGCCCGCCCTCGCCCCTCGCCTAGCTCCGCACGCCTCCGACGTCCTCACTGATAACAATGACTGCTATCGGTTTATGCTCGCCTAGTACTTTTTCAGCTGGTACGCCGTGGAAAGCGTTTTTCACATTGACGTCATCACGTAATACGTTAAGAATATGAATATTGTGTATATAATATGATGTTCTCTGTTCATTGTCATTTCTTTCAATAATCTCGCCTTTACCCTACATATTGAGCACTTTCACAAATTCGGAATGCATTCATTGCGTGTGAGATATTCCTGGCGATATTTTTGGAATATTGCCAAGTCGTATGAAAACTAAAAATTTCCTTTCAACTTCATACTTACCTGCATATTTGTTCAATCGTTCGTTGTGCGAACGAGATGCGAACGTTATATTCTCACGGGATCTTTATAACGTGCTTACGCTGGTTGTACGTAAATTTAATATAACTCTGAGACTTATTTCGTTTCATTGTTTCAAAATAGGATCTAGTAAGTAACTATATTAAACTTTGTTAAATACTAAAATTCTCATGATGTTACCAAATATTTAGTGTACCTACTAAGTGTGCTAAACATTCAGTGTAGTCCGTCCGTATGGCCGGGTCGCAATCCCAAGATATGGTTACTTTACTTGCCCCGAATCCCGCGATCTATCTGGGTCGCACCTGCACTGCGGATTCGACACTCGACCTCTTTCGCGAACGGTGCATTGCGTTCTATGCGCTTTTCCGGGCGTCATCTGCTACGTTATTGCAGCCACAAAGCAGCACTTCGCTTGGAAAATGTTGCTGAGCTGGTCACTTTACACTGTCCACTCCTACGGCGGAAATAGGATCACATCTAGGTCCATGATCATCATGAATCGCATGATTAATTAGTATGATGACAAACATTTGTTTACCAAATTACGCCAGTAAACAGCAGCTGCTGCCATGGGCAACCATATTATATACATATGTATACCTAGGTGCGATCGTGCTGTTGTTAGGGAGTACGAAGGTCAAATCAATTGCTCGCTTTATGATGAGCCACTCCTGCCGTAGCTACTGCTGGCTATACTTGGCAATGATCATTATTTATTTGCGTATCCTCACAATCCTATCAGCTGTGTTTCCATCCTGGATGACGTCACCGTCGCCGGCCGCCGCAGGTTTTACCCGCCGGATGTCTAAACATGCCGTTTTAGTTGATAAGGAATTGATAGTGAAAAGTTAGCTGCTTCGTCGATACTAACACAACATATGGCGGCTGACACGAATAAGATGTTCATTTGCGAGAGAATATTGATTTCTTTTTAGAATCTCCCGTTAGGCGTGGGCGTGTGTGTAGTGTATACCCAGCGAAAACGTACCAAGTAAAGCGAGATGGCAAGCATTATGCAGATTTATAGTTTTAAGTTATAATATGCCCCTGATTCATTGTTGATTGTAATAATATACATTTATTTATTTATTATTGAACAGGTGTCAAGCTTATCAACTGCTTGTATATGAGCTAATCTACTTATACAGTATAGTAAATTACCTTAAGCTAGTGTTTATTTTAGGAAATTCCCCTTATCGTTTTATCTATAGTTCTTTAGTGCGCAATAATGTATTGAATGATGTACGAATACGTAAACATGTTGCAAGCCGCCCCACCTATGCGTTGTTTAGACTTGAACGTAACGGGCTAGTGCACAGAGGGCCCCATGCTAGTGCTACAAGCAAACATCTATACTATTGTATATACATATAGACAATCTGGTGCCAAGTAGATACCTACATAATTAATATCAGTATAAACATTCTTTGTTCCGTTCGCACCGAAAAAAATCCTCATTTTAAGAGTAGCGCTGTTATACAGGATTTGGACGATCTTAGCCGGATAGTGGCAATATGGTGATAGATGGCAACGTGCAGACAATCGGATACTGGTCCGTTTTGCCCTTATAACTTTATTGCATCTAGGGAGAATTGGCAGTTTACTCTCTATGCCTACCCCGTGAGGGATTCGGAGTTCGATATGTAAGTGTATGGAAGGTATGACCCTTGTTCCTAGATGTGGGCATGTGTATGTGACGTGCCCTACACGTGGTGCACGTGGTAGCAACTGGCTCGCGTCGTTCACTTGCACAACTCGCTGGGCTATTTAAATGTCAATACAGCGCATTGTCACAAAGAGCCCTTTGTAAAGCTCCTCGTGCCGATCGTGTGCCGCTGAGACACATGGGCGGATGTTTTACTGTCTGTTTAAGGTCGCACGTGAATCACATAAACCCAGCTTAGGCCTTATATTGATAGGATAAGAGTCGGAATTAAGGATATTTTATTCAGCAGCGCGCGAGCAATACAGTTAGTGTGGCGGGCGTCCAGAGGCGGCGGTAACCACTTCCCCATTGTTTTCCAACTTTGTGGTGTATATCCTCACGCCTTCCGACGAGGGCCTACGAAGGGGTAGGCAGAGGAGTATAGCCACACACCACTTTCCGCCAGAAATATATTTTAGGTGTCAACGTGACAGATGGCGCCAGTCCATCGCTGTTACTCAAGCACGACTATACAAACGCCTATAAATTGTTTCTCAAACATATGCAGGTTCCTCTCGATATTTTTCCTTACCGTAAAGCTCGTGATGCGACTAATCACTGTACTTAAGTTCAGAAAAACTCATTGGTACAGTTGGGATTCGAACTTGCGATCTTTATGGTAGGTATAAAAAAACATTACCTGATTGTCGTAGCAACAACAATTTAGATATGAAGATATAATACGAACTTCAAATAAATGTTGTTGTGTTTGATATGATGGAGTGTCCTGATGGTACATAATCTGCTGGCTACGGGCTAACAACACATTGTGGACTTATTCACCAGGCAACGAAAATGTCGGTTTCATTCCTTTTTGCCAAACTGTTACATATCAGGAAAGTGTGCAGACGGTGAGTCACTGCTCTGGATGGATGCGAGGCAACGCTTGCTGTATTGTAGCATACTTATACATTTTGCCTTATGGTGAGCGATGCTAAACCAATTCACGATACAATAGTGGCTATTACAGTTAGTGAAATCCTCACGCCTTCCCACAAGGGACCCCGAAGGGGTAGGCAGAGGTGTATAGGTAATACCCACACACCCACTTTCGCCACACGCCAGAGGTATATTAGGTGCCAACGTGACAGATGGCGAGTCCATCGCCGTTACTCAAGCACGACTATGCATACGGCTGTGAATTTCTTCTCAGACGTATGCAGGTTTCCTCACGATGTTTTCCTTCACCGTAAAGCTCGTGGTGTGACTAATCACTGTACTTAAGTTCAGAAAAACTCATTGTTATCAGTTAATGACATTTGAAATCATATCGCTTTGTGTTAATACTCTAAAATGAGTTTTGCACTCAGTTCCTTCGGCAGTGAGACATTATTGCATCTTATATAAATACACGTGTATATTTCTAACTCTCTGGAAACACACTGGGTCTAGTGTGAACTCTAAACACGCGATACGTAATGTAAACAATGAACACGAGTAAAGGACGCTCGCAGCATCCGCGCAGGGCCAGGATCAAAGCGAGCATCTGCTCCGCGTTAGCCAAACAATATCTGGCTCAATGGGTTACAGTTACAAACGTTAAACAGTTACGCACCGGTCACTCTTTGAGCTGTCGTGTCGCTGACTCACTCCAGCTTGCTCAGCTATCACAGACAACACGAAACATGCCTTGTACACTCACTAATAGAACTTATGTTGCATTGTAATCGTGGGAAGAAAAGTGAGCGCCAAGTCGACAACCAGTTTGGATACAGTCACTCAAAAAGTATTGGAAGGTCGTTCGGCGGCTGTCTGTAATCGGAATGGTCGCTTAGCATGAGCATGATGGTTGTAATGATTACTATGGCGTGGTGTCCCTCGGCCACAACTACACACGAGAGAGAGGTTGCGAGAGTTCTGGCACCGTTGATACCGTCGACACGCTTTGGCATGGCCGCGCAACTGTTGCTAGCGCACCCCTATGCCCCCTGCCAGCAGGTAGGCTGCGTACCTACTTGTGTATCACTCAGCCACACGCTACTTAGTCAGCTTGCAATACCTATGAAATAGCCATATGGCACGGTTCTCCGGCTACTGCATTAATGGTGGCGGGATCCACGTTCACCGGCAGAAAATATTTGTCTTATATAATAAATCTTTAATACATCTATTATAATAAACAGATTTGTATCGATAGAGTACAGTAAGCCGAGTTATAGAAACAGGTGACAATTAACTAAGCAGGTTCCATCAGAGTCATAATAACGGGACAGCCATATACGTAGCCCCCGGCGGGCGTGTGTACCTACAATGAACTGTTCACCGTATCATTAATAAACACAGCCATTTATAGTACAGCCTCTATATGGGGCACAATGTAAAGCAGCACACACGATAAATATCCATTTATGCATATAGCCTGCAGATTATGTGTACAAAGTTGACTGTTTCCACAACTTTGTGAAATAGTGATAAAGAAGGTACTGTTCTGTGCGGCACTGGCCACATAACACATACTGTTATTATATTGCTACATCCATATCTTCACGTGCAGGCACGGATAGTAGAGGGCCCGTTCAGTCTAGCTCACTCATCATAAATCCATATGCAACATCACAATATTGGCAATGTGCTCACCTAAACTTACCACATGAACGGTGTTAACATTAACTGTGCGTTTACAGTGACTGACAAATGAAAAACTCATTACGTTTTGAAGATCACTTGTTGTGTTCATACAAATAAGAAGGGTGACCATCGTTTACCGGACACTCACATGTATACCTAAAACCCCGCACATCACGTGTCAGCCCCTACAAGCTGGGTTGTTATATCTCGTTCCTTTGAGCTGACGAATGAAAGCAGGTATCCATAGGATCGTAAACATGCAACAAATGACACATTCCCATCATCGTATCGATATATAATGTTCTTAGTGTGCGTGCTTTGAAGGTTTGAAGCTAGGCGACTTTAGGATATTTTATTTTCCAATGGTAGATTGTATTATATTATAGCAATTCAGGAAATAAACCCATCACCGTTTACGGGTCGAGAAGTAGTCTCGTGCGACGCAAATATTGCAAGTCCGATCAACCGACTAATGTTTAATGAAAATAAATAAATCTAAAAATTATTTATTTGATCTGTCGCTTTAACAATATATACCTGACTAAAAGAGTGAGTTACTAAACGGCTCTGCCTACACCTACGAGGACCCTTGTGGGAAGGCGTCAAATGATGCTACTGTATGTATTTCGATGAGTTCTATTTTAAATGTTATAACTGGTGCCTTTGCCGTGTATGTCTTGACTGAGTTTTATCCACTCCACCCACGATGCTTAGATGTGTCTGTCTCGAGGATATTGGATACATACTTGCGACATAAACCAATACTTATGTCAGTTATTCCAGCGAATGGATGTGATAGTTCACATTTCCCCTAAAATTGTTTGAAGGCAAGGGCACTGATTTTTTACTATCTATAGAGTTCTTAAAATAATACAATTGTTTCGTTCAGTAAGGCTATTTTAAGCAATTTACCTTGGAGAACAATTTCTGCGTGAATAAAAACACTTGAAACCCTTGCTTCATAGTCATGTTACTTAATACTTACTCGTATCTAGAAATTAACAATATTCAGAAAGAATAAGGGCATTAATGTTTTTCCTTACATACCTGTTGACTTAAGTATACCTCTAATGGCGGACAAGGTATTGCTAGCAAAAGGAAAGAATGGCCAAATAGCAAGCAAACGTCCGATATTGCAATGCGTCCTTCCCGTTAGACTTGACAAAATATCGGCTCCTGAATGTTCACTCCTTAGTTTTGCATGTTTATGATATTGTCTCCAGGTTTATGATAGCTAGTCGTTTGTCAGACCCTAATAAAATCATCTTAAGTCCATATTTCAACTATCAGATCCCGGCTCATAGATCACTCCGTCATTAAGATTCTAAATAAAATAAAACTTTTGTTAGAACCACTCAAGTACTTGTTAATAGCTGTATTATCAGTAAACTCACCCTTACTTTAGATAGGGCATTAGTTTATCGACATGTGTGATACGATTGGCCGACATCCATATCCATGTGTTCAGAGAGCGGTGTGGCTATGTGTTGCGGTCACGCTATCGTCAGCTTGCCATCGAGCGCGCAATCCCCGGCCTTATCGAGCTTGGCGTCCGTCGACCCCCGGCCTGTAGAAGCCGACAATACTGCTCACACATCGTCGACTGCATCTCTTTATTATTCATGATCGGCTGTTGGCAGGCCTCGTACTATGCGCCTCCTAAGAGTCTACGAATAGGTGTTTTGAATCCAGCGCTTAAAGACCACAATGAAAGTGTGTGGATATTAATGTGTCAGTAACCGACTAGAACAATGGTAGGTAGTCTAAAGTTCGCGGCAGGTTTTATAGCCCGGTGCTCCTGGTGTTGTCCTGTTGATATTTAAGAGTCAATTGTTGCATTTATTAAATACTCGTGCTATAAATGTATCCTAGTGGGTAATGTATCTACATTACAGGAAGGTAAATGGTTGCGGTGGCGAACGGGCACGTGTTTCTCATGGTAATAAAAAGTAGGTACTATTCACTCGACGTCCTGAATAGTGGAATGATCATTGAATACTTGCCATCGCTGCCGGAGACTTTCTATGAGCAGACGAGTCTCGGGAAAGTGGACCGTGGTGAACCTGAGGCAATTAGATTTTACGTGCGTTTCTATGCCGTGTGCTACGTTGCTTGGCCATTATGCATCGCTCCAGGCCGTTCTGGCTTAAAAGCGATGACCCAATACGTCCACTGGAAATGTTGACCATTGGTGGTCCCTTTTTTAACAGTCCACCCGAATACACACTAATAATGTTCCGAAGTACATACAATACAATTACATAACTCATTGTTTAAGACATCCCAAACAATCGCAAGTTCGGCCACATATGGAGTACTGCTGCCACCTATGGGCTGGAGCCCCTGGATACCAGCTAGGGCCTTTTGACGCGGTTCAGAAACGCGCCGCTAGAATTTTCGATGATCCCATGCTCACAAGCGGCTTGGAATCACTAAGTCTGAGGAGAGACTTTGCCTCCCTGTGTGTGTTCTACCGCTTGTATAACGGGGAGTGTTCAGCAGAATTGTTCGACATGATGCCCACTTCCACCTTCTACCACCGCACCTCTCGCCATCGACGGGGAATTCATCCCCATACCTTGGAACCACAAAGGTCTCGCACTGTGCGCTTCCAAAGGAGTTTCCTTCCGCGAACGCTCAGGCTGTGGAATGAGCTCCCCGTTGAGGTTTTCCCTGGAGAGTACAGCATGGAGTACTTCAAGAAGGGTGTGAAAAGGGTACAAATTCCCTCCGTCGTCGTCGCCGCGGACCATGCTTGTTTGTCACCCATGTGGTATTAAAAATA
This sequence comes from Drepana arcuata, assembly GCA_016069955.1. Classification (NCBI taxonomy): domain Eukaryota; kingdom Metazoa; phylum Arthropoda; class Insecta; order Lepidoptera; family Drepanidae; genus Drepana; species Drepana arcuata. The sequence continues at coordinate 230,678 of JACCPG010000420.1, read as the reverse complement.
AATAAAAACCTGCCAATCGAGTAGTACCTACTGCTGGAAATAAATGCCCCACGTCAATTGCAACGAGTCGACTTGTCAGTGCCTATACTGACAATACTGACTATGTCGGCAGACAGCAATATTCTTTAATTTCATTATGTCTAAAAGCCGGTATAAACTGTGCGTGCAGATGAATGATAATCTTTCAGTGGCAAACAACCCCTGCGCTCCTCTACGGATTCAATAAAACGTTTATTGAGCAATCCCAGAGAACAGCTTCCGAGGTTCAACAACCAAGCATTGAATTACGGTACACACTTTTTATCGCCTGTAATAATGGAACACGTAGCAATCACTAATTAACTGATTTATGGCCCGCCTTTATATGTGAAGTACTTGAGAATTTCTCTTCTGTGGAATTTGTTCTGCCCATGACGGGTATAGATTGTATAGCGATGCCGCAGGGAATAAATCACAATCTTCATAAGTTACAGTTTAATGATGAGATGTACATTATCTTTATATAAATTATCATTATTGTAGGTGGCACACATGGTACTTCGCTGCTAACTCAAACTGGGCTACTGCCCACCATTGTCCATTACGAGCTTGAGTTAACAGCACCAATAAAGCGGCCTGAAATAGACAATGAACAAACTAGGCCAAATCAATAAACGAACAGACCACTGAAAACATAGAAGTACCGAAATGTCGGCTTGGCTGTGCTCATAATTCATGCTTCAAGTGTCCATACTTTGCGCCACAATCTGCGTGCCCACCCGCCGCCTAAATATAGACATCTAATGAGCGACCCTCTCGAGCCACTGGCTCCTGCCACGGGGACCAACTGACCTTTCTTTCCTACTTCACACCTCAATGAGCTTGCTTTACAAATTTACAAATATACATTCCTTTAGGCCGCGGTGGCTGATTGATTTAAGCAAAGGCTTAAATCATTCAGCCGGTTGAGGGTGCAAGTTGATCCCTAATGGTCTGTCTCTGTACCAATTAGTCTTACTTAAATTAATTATAACGATTTAAATTATATTAAATTACAAGCTTTACGCTGGAGGCTGATAAGAAGTAAGAAACACGCATACGATTAAGTAAAGGTATATTTAAAAAACATAACTCATACTTGAAAAAAGGCGACAGACATTTTGGCACTTAATTGAAGACTAAAAAAAGCGAGAAAATATAATATTCACACATGCCTTTCTGTAATGTATTATATCCCGGACTAATTGCGATATTACAAGAATAATTTATTTTAAACCATGTCCAATGCCTAGTTTCAATTCTGTAAAGTATATTTGGTTCAATTTGGGAATTAAGACTAAGATTTCTTCTCTTAACAGACTTAATAGTAGATGGATTGTTCACCGTTCCAAATATCAATATTTCACAACCAATGCTGGCGTCAGAAATTAAATAAAGTTGCACAGATTTAAGGAATTAGAAGTGGAGTCACTTCATTTTGTAGTTGAACTGATCTTTCATGATTCACGCTCGTTACGTAAGTGTCATGCAGCAGCCGGCGCTGCCTTGTGTCGTCAGCTTTCATTGGCTTCACTTTTGAGGATGGCCGTCACCGGCGGTGTGGGAGTCTTGTAGCAGTTACCATATACAGCGTTACTATATGCTAGAGGTGACGGATTGGCAGCTCTACAATTTGCCATATATTACACTGCTCCTCAACTTTTCTAATTACTATCTAATTATATTAACTAGTGATATCATACTTATAACAGGTCCTAATGGGGTAGGCAAAGAGTGCTCTTTGAACTTAAATTAAAGAAAAGTGCCGCGAAATGAGCCCTTCTATTGTTAGATTTGTTCAGCTTTTATTACCATCCGTTTGATGTTTCTAGACAAGTCAATTTAATTTTAGATTCAGTGTCGCAATTACTGTGGTCGGTCAGGCTCAATTGGCCACACGCAGCGCATGTGGGCCGTTTGTGCAAACTGGCCATTTACATTCACTGTATATAACTGACACAATGTGTGTAAGCGCAGTCATAGAGTCTGGTAATTAACGCTTATTAAAATAGTGTTCAGTCGGCGAGAACATATACACTACGTAACACACATGTGTGTCTATTAGCAGCACACAGCCTCAGTCTCAGTCTCAAGCCTCAACCATGTCTTTCAATACATGTAGGTACAGTCCGAGAGTTAAACAAGGTTTATGTTTGCCATCCGCAAGATCAGTAACGCAGGTCTGAATAATAATAACCACTTCACTTCACGAGGATATAATTGGATACTATCGTGCCGATGGCGATCCCTATCACTGATTCGATTATTTGATTGCTGATAAGAAAAAATGCTTTTAAATTAGAGTCCCTTTGCAGTCATAGCTATACTTGCTCATGCCGTTTTAAAATTTTCAATAAAAATATGTTTCATTATGAAAGTAAGTACATAATGTATATTGAATCCGTGAAGAGGGAGTCTAAAATGCTAACCGGCTGCTCTGCGGTTAGCTTCGTCACTCGATGGCCCTTCTCGGAAGCACTCAGATAACCTATCGACCATTTAACAGAGACCCCCCGCGCCGAGTGCCAGCGACACCTTTAGTCCAGCTTCAGAAAGGGGCTGAGAGGGCGCGGTAGGTAGTGTTCCAGTGGCAACAGCGCACGTTGCGCTCGGTGCGACCACGAGCGACGCGCACGTGGCGATTGTAATGCTTCGATTACTGCAGGTGTGCGCTGGGCTACGGCTGATTACTTTGTTCTAAGAACATTATTTGAGATAAACTGGCTATAATTTGAGCCTTACTAAGAGCTTGCGGAAAAACATTACACTCTTACGCCTGTATGCATGTTTATGCAAGATTTGTTTCCAGACATTTTCACACCATTGCCACCAATGGCCGCCTATAAGCCAAACGTTGTTACTGAATTGGTGTTTGTCTACTAATATTCGTTGGCAATATCTCCGGTAAAAAGTGGCCGTGTTTATACACACCTCTGCCTACACCTTCGGGGACACTTGACTGGATTGATACTGGACTCTTAAAAATAGATATTAAATTTATCGCAACCGCGGGGCATACCTAATTACTCATAGTTTGGGGTACTGAGTTATTGTTCAAGTGCAAACAGCGAGCTAGGCTATAGCCGTCTGTAATAGGTGCGGGAGAGATGTTCCGATATTGGAGCCGCGGGTCCTGGCCATATTGATCGCATGCACCGCTCACAAAGGGCCCAGGCCCGCGCCCCGCGGCCCCGCCCATGCGCCCCAGTAGCCCCCGCCTCCTCCAGCATTCAGTACCCACATACCCACGGTGAGGAGCGTAGGTAGCGGCATTACCACAGTATCTACACACACTACACATAATCCTGATTAATATTTACTGACACTAAAACATTAACAATAATAAAATATGTTAAATACCTATCATAAAAAATATTGTTTACAGCTACAGCCATCCAACTCAGTCGTGTTTTTAACACCTGTGGCCACATGTGCTGTCAAAACAACGATATCATTTATATTGCCTTTATAGTAATCCACTGTTCTATTGTCGATATCACCCACTGAGCAGACACCTATTAATATGTTGACTAATTTTGTTAAAAAAACATAAAATTTTATAAAAGTGACTTTAAATTAAGTCTATTAGCCTTGTTGCATGAAATAAATAAATAAATGTATCCGCAATGCGTGCAACATAGACGGCACGGCTGTTATATTAGCATATAGGGATCCACAAACCAAATTAATAACTGTTATCCAGAGTCATCGAGATTTACCAGACATGATCGGTAACTGATAAAAAGACAAATACCACAGTATACATAAGCTTATATTGGTACTGTGTAAATGTTATGCACATGAAAATATGTATGCTTCCTAAAAATATAAGTCAATAATATTCAGCATGCAGTGTAACTCCCGTATGGTCTAGTGGCTAGGATACCTGGCTTTCACCCAGGAGGCTCGGGTTCGATTCCCGGTACGGGAAACAGTATTTTTTTATTTTAACTTTACATTTCTTTATTACTTTATTATTATTATCATATAAGAATCGAATATGGGTGAAATAGGTGTAGTAATTATATTTGTATTTTTTTGCAAACAGCTTTTACAGCGTTCAACATTGTATGGGTGACTATCGACAGAATGTTTTATAAATAGGATTATTATATAGAATAGCGTTATTATTCCCACTGTACCGGCTTATATCTGCTATGTAGTCTGCGGAGGGCTTAATTAAAGTCGAAGTCTGTCGAAGTGAGGATAACCTGCCATGTTGAATTCAAATATTTGCTTCAGATCAAAACTATTTGTCCGGGACAAAGCATGTCATGTTTCTAATTTAGATTGTTTAGTTTAAATGTTTTAATGTTTGTCGTTGTCGTCAGCTTGTCTTCACTGTATCTGTGTTAATGATACTGCGACCTTTGACACGCGACCGGCCACTCGCGCCACACTTACTATAAGGATCTCTGCCACACCGGTTCGGTTCGGTTGGATACTCCAGCTTCACTTGAAGCGAGACTCATCGCGGCCGGAGGGCCCCCAAGAGCGCCTCGTTTCTCACAAATTCATTTTCCTTGACTTATGCACGGTCGCAATCCCGGCTGGCCAAGTGGCGTCATCGTTGTTTACTTAAAATATTGCCGGCGAGCTCAGCTGCTCGTTCGCCTTCAAAGGCAACCTGTAGGATCGCAATGTATCCCTAATGTACTTTCCTATTTCTCATGTGAGTGCATCATATCAGCTGGGACGTTGCACTGGTAACAATAGGGAAATAGACAACAATGTATTTAAGAGTTTGAGTGCAGGGTGCGGTGAACTTGACAAAATGTGTTATACCATCGAAGCTAAGCTCCCAGTACTCGAGTACCTTATTCATTTATTTCATTTTATTTATTAGAATACACATTGTGTAATAACGTTTTCTTAAGTTACATAACATTTTTTTATTCGAAAGGATAAGCTATCCTGTATCTATAAGTAGATACGTCGTTTCGAGATAGGTGGTGGTATACATGGATAATGACATGATGCTAGAAGGTATAAAATTATTTGTATGAACCAGTATATTATCTACATTAATATAACGTCGAATTGCGTGTACTTACCAAATGAATTGTAGTTCAGTCCAAGGCAAGGTTGCGTTGCGCCAACCATCGCACTAATGCAATCTGAGAGATTGGGGCAAATGGCATTTGGTTGTACTTAATAATAATACAGACAATGGCTAACTAAATGTCCCTTGGTAACGGAGGGCAACACTGGCATACTGTGATTCTGTGATGCTCCAGTCAACTATGGGTATTAGTAGCCCGGTTACAGATATTGCGTAAAAGATAGCGTGTAATTACACATAGGTAATGTAATGTAATGTAATGTAGGTGAGGCGCGGGCATCAGAGCGCAGCGCATGCGCACGCGCACGGCCAAGGTCCCACAAACATGCGGTAATTATCACTGGTGTGTGCGCTATGTGTCAGGGAATTGGGTAGTGCCTTGACCTGGAGGTACTGTGCTAATCCATTACATACGATAATTCGATAATCGCCAGTGGCATGCTCCTGTAACGAAGGATTTCTTGATACATGATGTGTGTTTTATACGCACTGAAAAACAATGTTGAAACCTAAAACACTCCCAGTATACATTCTAGGAACTTTTATGAGGAAAACAATATTAATTTGCACTTTATGACGCGTGTGATGACTAATGAACCGACAATGCGCTTTTGTTTGTGTCCCGACGCGACTGGCCACATTGTTGTTGGTATGCACCCAGGAACACCGAGCACAGCTTGGATCACTATCCTGTAGACTTTTGGTGTTGTAAATTACAATGTACAGCGCTTATATTTTCCGCTTGGAGCGCGGTATACCTTATATTCTCTTGACGTTGACTAGTCAACGTGAGCACACGACCTCATGGCACTTTCACAAAAAATATATCTTAACAAAACATTAAAAAACAAATACAATATTTTAGTAAAAGAGTCTAAATTGACTACAATAGTTATTCAAGAGGTAAAAATAAGAAAAAAACATTTGGGCTCGTCCGGGATTTGAACCCGGGACCTCTCGCACCCTAAGCGAAAATCATACCCCTAGACCAACGAGCCGATTGGAGATGATTGTGAAATTATACATCTGTAGTTTTCTAACTTGTGAATGTGTGATGTTGAGAATAGTTTACGTACCAACATTATGATAAGGATGGATAGGTCGACCACACTTATCATTAATTGCCTAAAATGCACACGCGCCTTGCGCACCCACCGACTACCGATGCTATACATATATCTGGGCCACTGGTTAATTAATTGTATCGTGTTGAGCGGCGCGGCACAATAAAATATGGACAAATTGGTCTCGCTATCCGGCGTTACTGCAAGTTCAGTCTTATGTGGAAGTATGGAGCGATCAAATTTGATTGTAAAATGCAGTGGGGATATCAAATTGATTCCCATGCCTAATGAGATGCAATTGGAGATGGAGCCGTGCGATAACTGGCAGATGGTAATTGTAGACACTGCAGTGAGCCACGTACCTACTCTCGGGATATGAGGCTGTCATCGTATCGTGCGAGCAATGTATTAGCTTCACAACTTGAGCATTGGGAGACTTTTCGGCAAGTTGTTTAGTATGTACTTAGTTGTTCCTTGCGTTCTACATAAATGCTCGAGGTTCGGTCCCGGCGTCAACAAGCAAACGTGGTGGTTATAGATGTGTGTCTGGGTAATACTGATGGTATTGATGTAGCTTATACATAAAGCACTGGCTCAAAGGAGTCAGTTTAGGATCAGCACAGAGAGATGAGAGAGATATTGTGACACTGGTCACTGCGGTCATAGCGTTCACACGCATTACCTTTGGTGATTACCCTAGTCGCTTTCTATGCTTTAGCTCGGGGAGTCAAGAATACTCGCACCCGGCAAGCGTGTATTAAGGGACTGATGAATGAAGATGAAGGCAAAACGTTTATCAGAGAGAACAGGCCGTGGGAGACTCGGTGACCATTTGATGATGATGTTCATATGTACCATTTGTCTGCGTGGGTCAAAGTTATTATGTTCGACGTTAACAGTTTATCTAATGCACACATTTTCACATTACTAATAGTAGATAGAATAGTATGAATGTATGATGCCTAGCCTATAGTACTTAAATGGTAAAGCGATGTACAATGTGGTGTGTGGTGTGTGGTTGCAGGCATCGTGTCGGTGGCGGACGGGCACTTGAACATAGAGCCGCCGCGCGAGCATTGGCGCGTGCTGGCGGCGCACTACGCGGGGCCCGCCGCCGTGCTGGCGCTGGCGCTGCTGCTCGTGCTGGCGCTGCCCATCGCCGGGTGAGCCCCCGCCAGCCCCCGCCAGCCCCCGCCAGCCCCCGCCAGCCCCCGCCAGCCCCCGCCAGCCCCCGCCAGCCCCCGCCAGCCCCCGCCAACCTCCGCCAGCCCCCGCCAGCCCCGCCGCGCATATTTTTTGCATCATATGCAAAAATAAAAATAATAACAAAAATTTACATATTAACCGTACCATGTCGGAATATATTTCATAATGTGTTATATGATATATGATGTGATATGAATAATATTGTAAAATTTAAGAAAAATATCGACTTGCATACCTACGGATAGATAAACTCTATGTAAATACCTACAGCTAGATAACACAAAACCCCCTTTTAGGGAACGGTATACGCTCTTTTAATAATATAATTGAATTACTTACCTTTTCTAGAGCATAAAGCTATCATGAAACGTAAATTAATTGAAAAAGTAAATCATACAACATCAGATTATTTAAATGATAGCCATGCAATGAATGAGGCAATGAATCGGTCGTCTTGTAGCATGTCGGCCGTAAGTGTTGTAATTGGTCCATGTGTGTGCGTGGCGTGCGCAGGCTGTGCTGGAGCTGCTGCTACTGGTGCCGCGGGGGGCGGCGGCGGCGGCCCTTCGACCGCAAGTACGACGCCTGCCTCAAGGGGCTGCTGGCGCTGCTGCTCATCGCGCTGCTCACGCTCTTCCTGTGAGTACCCAGCACGCGGGCGCGTAATAACGTACAAATAACGTCTTCTTGAAAATACACGTAATGGCCGACTCTATTAAATAATAAATAAAATTTATGAAATTGGTATACTTAAAGTAAATGATGAATATTGATTTTTTCAAAATTTTTACAAATAATAAGCCTTACTCAATTTACTAGAAATACATTTATTCGATATGTGCTTTATGATAAATAAGTATGATCGATTATGTCAATGACGTTTGTAGGTGTAGAGATGGTGTACTCTCTACCTGTACTGCCTACCTCGCGGGGGTATGTACAGGTGTATGAGTGTGTACGAGTGTGTGTGCGGGTGCGGTGCGCAGGTTCGGCGTGGTGTGCGCGTTCGCGACGGAGGCGCAGGTGGAGGGCGGGCTGGCGGGGGCGGGCGGCGCCGTGCGCGGGGCGGCGCGCGACGCCAGGGAGTTCCTCAACGCCACGCAGGCGCACGCGCGCTGGCTGCTCGTGGTCAACTTCCGCGAGCTGGAGGCCGTGCTGGCCGGCCTGCTGCAGCGTGAGTAGCCCCCGGCCCCCCGCCCCCCGCCCCCCGGCGGCGGGCTAGTGACGCGTGTCGTGCGCAGTGAGCGGCAGCACGGTGAGCGTGAAGCTGGGCGAGTTCTCGCACGCCGTGTCCATGCTGCGCCTCAACGGGCTGGTGCAGCAGCTGGACGCCGTGCAGGCCGACCTGCGCGCCGTGCAGGCGCTCACGGCTGCGCTGCGGCAGGACGCCGACACGCTCAACCACGGTCGGTACCTGCACACACACACACACACACACACACACACTGTAAGGTGCCAGGTGGCAATAGACTGCTCGTCCATTGTGATGATAGCACGATATTTGTTTGTGCTGGCAGCTCAATGTCTCATTTAACATTATGCCAGTATTGCGCTTATAAAATACAAGGAGCTGTTGCAAGTACTGCTTTTAAGTATTGTTAGGATTAGGCCTCATTAATTAGGCTCACTCCCTAGAGGTCCGCTACCCTGCAAGCCGGTTGCATTGCACGCCTGTCTCGGACGTTTTATAAATACATATATTTTGAGGTCATGTCCTTAACATTGCTCCAGTACTTATGTCCCTAAGCGATGCAGCTGACTAGGTTCTCGTTACTTACTATGTCAACCTTTACTTTACTTACGGGCGACCGGTGGTGTAGGCCTGCGCAAGGTGCGGAGCCAGCTCCTCCAGACCTTGGCCAAGTGTGACCAGCCCAAGTGCATCGCGCTACAGAACAAGTACAAGATTGGAGAGCTCGACACTGAAATACAATACAGCCAGGTACGTACCTATGTCGATCACACGGCGCGCACGAAATTATATATATATATCTTCACGCCTTCCCACAAGGGTCCCCGAAGGGGTAGGCAGAGGTGTATAGGTAATACCCACACACCCACTTTCCGCCAGAGGTATTTTAAATATGTATTAATTAATTTTATTCTACAATAACGTGTATTGTATCATATAATTTTTACATTGAATTGCCCCTACTCACCTATTACAAATGATAGCGGAACATACTAATTATTGTACGCTCGGTAAGGTAGGTCCTATCCAAACGTGTGCGCCAACCAATGTTCAGTAACGTGGTCATGTTTCACGCCGCCCGGGACAGATGCTCGACCAATACTTCCCCACTGTAAGTACCAGTGTTACACAAATACCTACTTTTTACACGTTGGAACATCATTAAGCGTACAAATTTCCTCTTCATCCTCATGAAGTTGTTAAATTATTTATTTCTTCGGTCATAGGAATAAACTGTAAATATATAACTAAAATATTCATACGCCATTGATGCTAATCTTGGGACAAAATGATTGTTTAAAACTAGTAAAATGGACTGTGACGTCATAAGTTGCACGTGTGCCGCGTCAGATGCCGGACGTGACGGAGCTGCTGAACAACGTGACGTCACTGCTGGACGGCAACATCAAGCAGGAGGTGGCCGAGGGGCAGAAGGTGTTCGAGAACATCCGCCTCGGCATCAAGCGCTCCGTCAACGAGCACATACCGCAGGTCAAGACGGCCATCTCCGAAACTGGTGGGTGGCACCTCATTACACTGCCGGACACGACACACAGCATCACTCTCTTGCGGTCAGATACACTAGTAACAACTCATTCATATATTTCGGCTTATATAAAAAGCACAATTTCAATTGAGTTGTTATTATTATTTTTAAAAACATGATTGTACCGCTTGCCCCAGGGCGCAAGCTGGAGGCCATCGCGGACGAGATCACGTACAAGGCGGGCAACGCCAGCGCCGCACTGCAGCAGCACGCCGCCGTGGCCGACACGCTGGACGACCTGTACCTGCGCTACGGGCCCTACCGCCGCTACGTGGGGCCCGCCGCCGCCGCGCTGCTGCTGCTGGTGCGCCCCCTGCCTGCCCCCTGCCCCTGCCCCCCTGTCCCTGCCCCCACTGCCTCACGCGCGCTGTGCAGGTCACGGCGCTGGTGGCGTGGGGGCTGGTGTGCGGCGTGTGCGGCAAGCGGCCCGACGTGTACGGCGCCAGCGACTGCTGCAACAAGGGCGCCGGCTCCAAGTGCCTGCTGTGGTGAGCTCTGCCCCTGCCCCTGCCCCTGCCCCTGCCCCTGCCCCTGCCCTCGCGCAGTACCGACCTCTCGACCGGTGGAATTGCTGACCAAACAGTTACACTCTTGCGGAGCCATATTTTGATTTCTAATAATCTTAGTTAAACCAAAAGCCCAACACTATCCTAGTGTCGTTCGGTTGCGACATTCTGTAAGGTGGAGGTCCTGCCCCAGTCGAATAGTTGCAATTTTTGATAAGAGACATTCATACATTATAATCCTTATAACTAGTTACTAGTATTTTTTGCTTTTTAGCTTGATACCACTTGGGTATTAAGTTATGTGCCTGTGCTTGCAGTGCGGTGGGCGTGATCTTCCTGCTTGGCGGCGCAGTGGCGCTGGTGCTGGGCGTGTACTTCGCGGTGGGCGTGGCGGCGCAGCGGTTCGTGTGCGACCCGCTCACGTGAGTGCCCCGCCCTGCCCCGCCCTGCCCCGCCCCGAGCCCGGGAGCGAGGGCGGCTCCTATACGACCTTGCGCGTGTGTGCAGCGAGCCCGTGGGCAACCGGCTGTTCGAGGACCTGGAGAAGGTGGTCAACCTGGAGGAGATGCTGTACAAGGACACGCACGACTCGGAGAGCATCAACATGACCTACGTGATGCTGCACTGCCACAGGAACGAGAGCATGTACCAGGTGCGTAGCGCTGCGAGTGGGGCGGGGCGGGGCGGGGCGGGGCGGGGTGTGACCTCTGGGCGGCGGCAGGTGCTGCAGCTGCGGCGCGCGGCGGCGCTGGAGACGGCGCGGCGGCGCGGCGTGGAGGCGGCGCGCGCGGCGGCGGCGCGGCTGCGGCCGGCGCTGCCGGCGCGCGTGGCCATCCTGCGGCCGGCCGCCAAGCGCCAGCTGCGCCAGCTGGCCGACGCGGGGCTGTCGGACTTCGACTTCGAGCGCATCCTGGCGGCGCTGGAGACCAACATGACGTCGCTGGCGCTGGACGCGCTGGCGCGCCAGCTGCAGGCCACGGCGCGCGGGCTGGACGCGCCGCTGCAGCGGCAGGCGGCCGACCTGCAGGCGGCGGCGCGCGAGCTGCAGCGGCTGCACGCCGACCTGCTGCAGCCCATGCTGCGCCGCTCCAGCGAGCTCAACGTGAGCGCTCACATATTACTTACTAGCTGCCCTCCCCGGCTTCGCACGGGTGCAATATTGATACTAATTATAAAATCGCGGACTTTTATATCGATCATTTGAAGATATACTACTCCGTAGTACATTCATTTGATCTACCTCGTAAGGTTTACCTAGCGTTTGCGATTTAAGCGCACAAAAATATGTGCCTATCTTCACATCACAAATCTTTGAATATTTCGTTATTTATTAAACATATAATATAAACCTTCCTCTCTAATCACTTTATGTATTGCTGATAACCGCATTGAAATCCGCGGAATAGCTTAAAAGATCTAAGCGAACAGACAGCGGAAGGGACTTCATTTCAATCGAATTTTTGCAACAAATTAAACGCAAGTGAAGTACGACTCTCTCGCAATTGTTTTCCCAGATGACATTTGTATTTCGCGTCATAATCAATCTATGGTACGCGCTAGTTTTACTTGTTATCAATTTACTTGTAACAATCCTTACTATCCTAACTTATTAATATTATAAATGTGAATGTAAGTTTGTTTGTTACGCTTTCACGTAAAAACTACTAAACCGATCATCATATAAAATTGTACACATATTCTTGGAGGTATAAGAAGTAACATAGAATACTTTTTATTGAAAAAACAAACAATTTTTACGAAAGATAAAAATGCCGTCCACGCCGACGAAGTTGCAGGCACAGCTAGCATGCAATAAATATTCTATACGAAACTAATTGATAAAGAGGCGAATTTCGAATAATCTTGGTTTCTGTTACATTATTGTTATTAATATTGTTTAATATTCGAGCATCATCGATGTTTATGGGTGAAACAATTTAAATTATTATGAAAGTCACAAATAACACTTGGTTAAATGTATAAATAATCGATTACTCATAAAATCATTAAAAACTTTAAATTATAATGAACAGATATTGCTAAGTTTCAAACCAAAAGGAGCTTTAGGTCAAAAGTTTTTTTAAATATTTATCACCCCCGCATTGTCGTTGAAGGATGGACTATCGTCAAATTCATTCTATCATGCCAAAAATGTTTCATAAAATCCGTTCTTAGCTGACCTCTACACCGCGTAAGGAATACTCCTACCAAATTTCAAGTCAATCGGCCTCATAGTTCCTGAGATTTCGTGATGAGTGAGTTCACAAATGGGATCTTCTATATATTTATAGATATAGTCTAGTTGTCCCGCCCAGCTTCGCTTGGGTGAAAAAAGTAAAAGCCATGGACCCAGTGGCGCCACCTATCGGGTCCAATTGTGAATCTAAACCATTCTCGAAACCACCTGAAGACACACGGAAAATTTTATTAAAATCGGTCCAGCCGTTTACGATTCTATAAAGGACAAACATTAATTTTTATATTTATAGATGATTAAATAAAAGAAAAGCCTTATAATAAAGATGCATAATATAAGTATAAAAAATAAATAGGTAACATAAAAACCAATACATATCGTTAAATTATTAGCAAAGCAGAGCGATTAAACGACAAACACAGTACGTTCACGTGTTACCTACGAACATTACAAAAGTATAAGAATATATATTGCTTGCAAAAATTACAGAACGGTATTGGATGAAATAAGGCACAGAGATAGATTATTAGCTGAATTAACACACGGTGTCACAGAGTATACAACAGTTGTCTTCTAGAAGTTATAGTGTTGTGAATATCGTTACAACAGATTTCTTGCCTTATTACCATAAGGGTAAAGAATTGAAAAACATACATTTCATCACGCCAAGTCCCTAACGGGGTAGGTTGAGAGTATAGAGCCCCAGTTCTCTCTAGACTTACATGCCTCTTGCGCCTCGTACACATTCATCAGTCTCTTTATACATGCTCGTCGGTTTCGAGTACTCTTGACGTTCCCGTCCTTGAGCGTCCGATTGATTTCATCTAGGTAGTAGGAATGTGGTCTTCTTCTGCCTCTTCTTGTACACACTTTCGCTTTGTATATCTGTTTCGTCAATCTTATCGTCTCTATATGTCCAAACCAACCTAACATGCCTTTCTTCATCTTTTCAATCACACCCCCGTTCACACCCGTTGATTTGAGAATCTCTTCATTGCGGATTCGATCTAAGATCGTTACTCCGAACTGAAAAAAAAACCACAAAAATTGCCCGACTTGTCCCGACTCTACTAAACGTAAGTGAGTGAAGAACGACTCTCTCGCATTGTTTTTTCCAGATGACATTTGTATTTCGCGCCATAATCAATCTATGGTACGCGCCAGTTTTACTTGTTATCGTCTATGGTATCCCATAACAATATGCAATAAATACGATTCTTGGTGTCCAATTAATATTGTTTTATATTTGAGCATCATCTATGTTTATGCGTTGAAATAAATTAATTAAATTTATTAATAACTAATTTAAATTATTTTAAAGATCACAAATAACACTTAGTTAAATGTATAAATAATCGATTAAAAAAAATTGAATCATTGAAATCAAACATTGAATCGAATTCTTATTTTAAAACGCAAGTGAAGAACGACTCTCTTGCAATTGTTTTTCCCAGATAAATAACATTGGTACTTCGCGCCATAAAAAGCAATGGTTGAATAACGTGTTTTTTTATTATTTAACGCCTTGCGGGTGGAGTTTCACAAAATCCGTTCTTAGCTGACCTCTACACCGCGTAAGGAATACTCCTACTAAATTTCAAGTCAATCGGCCTTACAGTTCCTGAGATTTCGTGATGAGTCAGTTCAAAAATGGGATCTCCTATATATATATAGATTATTTCACATATGGCTTCTTCTTCGACTTCTCGATGGTTCGTCCCCCAACGGTTCGGACGTGGCGGTTCACGACGAGGGTGACCTGCACTTTGGCATTTAGTAACGATGTCAATAAAACATATGAGAATAAGTGAACTGATAAGGCATTACGTGTACGTTTGCAGAGCACCGCGACGAGGCTCCGCGACAGCCTGCGCCTGAACCAGTCCTCGCTGAAGGAGGCCATCCTGTACCTGATGCACGAGATCACCGAGGCCGAGGTGTTCTTCAACACCAAGGGCCCGGAGAGCCTTCAGAACGTTCGTGTCCCTCCCCCCTACCCTGTACGCTGAGAGAAACACCGGCGTAATGGCGTATGTCTAAACGGAATATATAATATATTGCAGATGACGCGGGAATTCGCAGAGGTGATCGTGTCCAAGCTGGATGAGTACCTGGAGCGCGTGGTGAAGGCCGCCAACGAGGACGTGGGCCGCTGTGGGCCGTTGTCCAACGCCTTCAACTCCACACGAGACGCCGCCTGCACCAAGATACTCATGCCCGTGGTGAATACACCAATATTACATTATTTAGTTGGAACGCGACCACCGTACAAATATGTGTATGTACATATTGAGTATAGAATCAAGATACGGAGATCCCCTTCGCCCATAATGTTCCTACAGTTAATAAATAATAATCGAAAGTACTCATACGCGTCGCAGTGGGTTCATGCTCTTATAGTAGATGCATGCTAAAGAAATAGTAATAAATACATATAGAGCCGAACAGTAGGTAGGTTGGTGGTCAGTAAAGTGTGTAAGTGTGCGTGTGTGCGTGTGTGCGTACAGAACGGGTACTGGATGGCGCTGGCGTGGTGCGTGGTGCTGTTCGTGCCGCTGCTGCTGGCGGCGCAGCGGCTGGCGCGCCTCTACCTGCAGCTGGAGCCCTACCCCGGCCCGCTCGTCGAGGCGTGAGTACGCCCACCGGCCACACACACCACCATGCCCACCATGCCCACCATGCCCACCATGCCCACCTTGTGGGAATAGCTGAGCCATTGGAACAAAAGCCCGTGTACGCTGTGAGACAACACTCCTCGTACTGGAACAGCCTAACTAATTCAGTCCCCCGCTCGAGTACAGTGCCACCGACTAAATTTGCATACATACATATCATCACGCCAAGTCCCTAACGGCGACTAAATTTGAGCGTAGAATATTACATACGAAATATATTTTCTACGCTAAACTGATTGGAAGTATCCTCGAAAAGAGCACCCCTTAAAGTTGGTGGTATACACAGTACAATTACACTCTGAAGCCGGTGCCTGTGCGTTCGTTTCGTGGAATGTCTGTCACGAGCTATCGCTTCCGAGAGAGGTTCATATTACCGAAGCTATCGGGCCGTGACATGCGCGTGCTTCACCTCGCACTGGCCGATCTCTTCATATTGACAAAATATACACATATATACCAGTCGTAAAATAATGATTGAATGTGACATTGATTGTGTTCACTCATTAGCAAACATTTTGCGCACCATTGTTTCAGCTTCAATTATGTTTTGATGGCACACTTTAGTGTTCATATCTAAATGACTGTGTTGGCTTGTCGTCACAATTGGGTCACAGTCCGTGTTCTTTCTATGAACAGGGCATTATAACTAAACATTGCACTTGCGCTTGTATCGCATCGAAATGACAAAACAATTGTGGCTTCAAAGCATATTATTAAGAAATCATTCATATTTCATCGTCATATTGTGAATTGTATGCAGTTTGTTACCAATTCCGGTTCCAATAAAGCTCCTTCTCCCATTGTGTACGAACTATCAGAGCTGCGAGCACGCCTTGCTCGTTATTCGTGTGACGGACGCTGCAAACAATTCGTTTACTTTTCAATTATTTAATTTCGTTGGATTGTTTTTCTAATTCTGTTTGTTGTTTACTTTGAGAGCTGTGTTAATCATTCCGTTTGGTTGGTTTATATTAATGTCAGTCTGATTTGGGTTTGTTGTGCACCCCTCATCCCTTGTGCCAGTATTATCGAGTAGTGAATGGGATTTACTTTCCGTTTATATTCCGACTTGCAACTCCGCATCGACCGGGAGAGGATCGCGTGCCCGTGATTGAGAGGTGGGACTAAACAAACCGACTTCAAGGTGTTCGACAAAATTATACAAGACACATACCTTTCATACTAACGTGGGGAATTATTTTTTCCTTTTTGAAGTCGGTTAAAGGTTGTCACCTTTGCAAGTTTAATATTGCTAAATCGATGATTGACCATGCCATGCCGCTCCTATTTCCTCTCTTTTTGGATCCAAATGAAAGTGATACTATACACTTGGGTGTCGATTATCGACGGCTACCTTTCCGTTTAGGCAGCGTGCAGTTGAAGAGCTATCGCTACGTATTATTGTCACCGTAACGTGCGCCGCCAACCGCTAAGGGCCCTCGCCGCGCCTCGCCACGCTACACATCCTACACGTGTTCACACACTATGAGATAAAGTTTGATTAAAAAAACACATATCTTAAACATGTTGGCTCTGCTCGTCACCTGGACTGGCATTATTGGTACTTTAGACATCTGGTTACAGACAAATCGAAAACATATTTTGTGTTCTGTTCATATTATTTTTCCTATTGGTTTAATTCACATCATCGCCATCAAGCGGACTCCTTGAAACAAATTCGAATTTTAAAAAATCATTTCTACTAGGCACACATAATACAGAGCAACTTGTGTGCGGCTCCCCGTGTAACAGTTGTGTTGCGGATGTACTAACGATGTAGACATTGGCCGGTCCCTTGGTGCTAATGGTGCGCGTGTTGTTGGCAGTGAATATGAGCCGATGAGCCAGACGCGCGGCTGGTGGCGATGACCCTACGCCTCGTCCGGTAACACTTGCACGTACCACTGCCGTACAGATACCGCTGGCGGTTTATGAGCGCCTGGTACTTTTGGTCTAGGGGCGTTCACATACCAACAAATACTTATTCAAATATTAAATAGATAAAAGAATTAATATATTTTTTTAAACATTGAATTAAGATTTTAAATGTATATAAATTACATTTATATAAATTACATTACACTAAAAACATATTCCACGTATTGTAATGAGCCAATGAGCTCAGTACGGAGCCTGGCAAATGGCTCATAGTACTTAAAGCGCAATGGAAAAAATCTTCTCCGACCTTGGGTATGCACCTGTTGTAAAGTCCGGAGTTTCAGTGGTATCCGTACGGCAGTACCTCGCGAAGATTCGTGGCGTGTGCTCTTCGACTTAACAATAGCAGCTTGCACGGTGCCCATAGTGGCACACCACTTGTATTTTGTTCATTGGAGTAGGTACTATGTGATTCCTGTACTATTCTCATGGCTTTCCCTCAAACATCAATTTATGTAGCAACATGTATGCACTATGTCGCCGTTACCACATTTACGAATGGCAAATAAGCTTATCAAAAACATGAATATAAGTATGTAGTCGACAACGGTAGTACCTCTAGCTATGACATTTCCAATGAACAAAAATCTAGGTGTATAATGTCGTCTCACTGTTGTATGGCTGTAGGCTAGTAGGTCACCCGGTAGGACGGCATGCAGCTAGCTACATTGCTTGCGGCCTCGGACGATCCCCCATCTCACGACCGTAGCCCGCGGTGTACTCGGTACATTAGAATATGTCCTGTGAGTAGCACTTCTTAGCTGGTCGTTGCGATTTCAGTTAGATTTTTATTTGTTTCCTTGTGTTTGTTACAATCATCGTCTCTCATCTCTCATTACGATTGTGTTTCACAGTTAGTATTAGTGTAGTTCTCGTACTGGCCACGATAAGCCATATGTTAATATGTATGTAGATGTTTTAACTATGTATGGATATTTCTGTCCCCACTAGGACGTTAACTCTTTTGTGTCACCTGTTCAACATTAGCTCCCTAATATTATTAATATCCACCTACAGTTGTTAGGGTTGGCCTTCTTACAGAGCAGTAATGTCCCGTTTGACCGAAGTCTCGATGTGTACAGGGCCTCGTTGACAGTTCTCGAGATAAACATAAAACACATGAGAAATATTGCTTTATGGACTGGTCCGGTAGTAGTATGCAGTAGTGATTCAATGGTATTTAAGGCTGCCTTTTCCAACATCAACGTTGCCATCAATGAGGCTGTGCAGGTCCTGCTGTGATATTCAGTCATACGTCTGTAGACGAGCTTGTTGGCAAAGACTGCTTTAAAGACACTAGTGTGAATTAGCCGCCATGAGCTATGAGTGGGCCACAGCGTGTAAGAGAGCCGTCGTCGGTCGTCGCGGCGATGACTGACCGTCTGTCTGTTGTCTGTTGCAGCGAATATTTGTATGACGCGTACGCGGACCGCGATAACGTACCCCTTGCCAAGTAAGTGCTCCACGTGGGCCTAGCCCCCCAGCCCCTAGCGCCCCCGCCTCCCCAGTAGTCGGTAGCCTCTGCGCATGCGCTTCCTCTGTCTCTACTTGTTCCTCATGGCTGTGATACATACGGCAAGTGTGCACACTGCGCCAGTCGGTGTCACTAGTGGCGATGCTGCCGGCCCACCCTCGCCGGGGCCGAGTGCCGTGTGGACACTTGCGTGCATGATTGTCAACTCTTCCTTATATCTGACAGCTTTATTACAAATTGTTGAGTGTTATAAAAACAACATTAATTAAGTGCGTTATTATCCTCTTATTTTGAAATTTAGAGACTTAATAAGCTAATACGTGTGTTGTCTCTTTCTCGCCAATGCAAAAGCATATAGCGCGAGAGAGACAATATTCTAATCTGTAAGCCCAGGTAAGCTATTTAATATAATACACAATTAACGAAATGTAACCCTTATAGCAATGTAAATAAGTAATAAAATAATATGTGCATGAGTGACTCCCGCATGCGTACACGTGTAACAACAGACTCGGTTGGATTTTTATTATCTGTTCTTTACTTTTGGTTCGTTATGTTTATTTTAAAACGCTAGGTCACACTGTTCATTGGGATATGATCTGCTGAAGTGCGAAGGACGCAATGTGAGGACCGTGCTATATGTACATAGATGTACCTGAACATAGTAATAGTGGTAACGTGAGTAGGTACTGTCCTCGTATGGTGTCGTATACTATCGTGTGCGGTGTCCGGCCTAGTGGCTCCAAGCGGAGCACGCTGGACATCGAGGGGAAGATCGCGGAGTGGCGCGGCCGGAGCGCGCCCTCGGCCCCCCTGGCGTCCCCCGCCGGCGGGGGGCCGGGGGGCCCGGCGGGGGGCCTGGCGGGGGGCCCGGCGGGGGACGCGGCCCCGTCGCGCACGCAGCTCGTGCTGGAGGCCCAGGGCGTGGTGTGCGCGCT
Organism: Drepana arcuata; assembly: GCA_016069955.1. Taxonomy (NCBI): domain Eukaryota; kingdom Metazoa; phylum Arthropoda; class Insecta; order Lepidoptera; family Drepanidae; genus Drepana; species Drepana arcuata. The sequence goes on along the minus strand of JACCPG010000420.1, from coordinate 210,862 downwards.
GGCCCCCGCGCTCATGGACGACCTCAAGACGCGCCTCGACGCGAAGGACGAGGACAACGAGTCCGGCATACACGAGGCCGAGTAGCCGCTCACACGCCCTTGTTCACTACGTATTAGGTTATGTGCTCCTGGTCGGCCGCACACTGTGAGGGTGCCCGCCATCCACGGTCACCGGTGCCCTCAGTGCATCTTTTACAGACCCTTGAGACATTAACTTCCGTAGTACCTATAATGTTCAATTGAATAATAAAGTGCAATATGTGCGAGCGAGGGCTCAACCGTACTTGGGTAGGTCTACTTAGTGCTACCTCTAAGCCGTGGACTTCCATAGGTTGGCATCTGATCAATACCCGCCCGGGAATATTAGGTAGGCATAATAAAGTTATAGTTTGTACGCAGGTAGTTGAAGAGCATATTTATTTTGTTTTCAAATTAATTTAGATATAAATGTAGTTAAACTGGCATTTTTTAAGAATGGATACATCTACTTTTGCAAGTATAAAATATTTAATAATTGATTTAAAGTTAGTAGTTTAATCCTCGTTTATAAATATACATATGTTGTCTTCCAACGATATGCTCGGTACCAGTATGTACGACGTCACCGAGGAATATGTTTCGTGGTGACATCGGAGTGGCCATGTCCCGCTATCCCGCCGTGCGCTCATCATATATCACACGCACGGCGTCACCTGCATATTGCACGTGTGTGTGTGCACAGGAATTGTCACCGCTTCAACTTCACATAAGTCTAGGTATATTATATTATATTAGACTTCTCTTTATACATATCATAACGCCGTGCATACCACGGAGGTCTCTTTGAACTTAGGTATTTAAGTACTCTTTCGCTTGATCCACATTGGTCAAAAGCTCGCCCGTTTCGAGTATTCTTGACGTTCCCGTCCTTGAGCGTTCGATCGATTTGATCTAAGAAATTGGAACGTGGTCATCCTCTGCCTCTTATTGCACACTCTTTCGAAGCATATCACTTATAATATATTTTGTATTCTCTTTCGGAAATTGTATGTACCAGTTATACAAACATACCTATCTAATAGTCGACATAGCCAAATGCTTATCTGTATACGATTGCGTCCATTTGCTAAGCATCTAACCGTACATGCCTCGCCATACATACATACATACTCTGGAACAAATATTTGACCTATATCCATGTTTGTGGAATATTTGTTCAAGTGTGTGCACTCCTACTATTGTGTAACGCTCGTACAAGTGTATTGTACAACATACTACAAGTATATTTATACGCGTGTATTGTCGTCTAGTGCCTCCGTCGTGTCCAAGACACGGGACCGTGCTAGGAACTTTTACCACGTGACATAGTTTTGATACGAACGACTTATACTCACGTTTGTACGGATTTACAATAATGAACCTGTCCGCTGGGGATGAACACTCAGGGGAGATAGCCACTGAATCCTCCCAACTGTACAGCTGTTTTGTATTGATTAGACTAGGTTTACTGTAAGGAATTGTCTGCATACCGATTTTAACGATTTAGATTTTGTAAACTTTTAATATGATATTAGTTGTAAGATCACATTTTGATATAATATTTTCGCTTGACACAGTTAACCGAATAATTATACAGTTACGTAATGCAATGACCGAGTAGCCGGTCTCAGCCGAGAATGTACCCGCATTGATATCAGTACTCTATTATAGGTAAGATGACATTACAAATGTCCCGCACTGCAGTGAATTGAATATATTAAATAAGGCCCAGCGCCATCTAGCACATATTATATACTCATGTCCTACTCACCTAATATATAATTGATTCAATATAATGGGCAATTTTCTACATCATTACAGTTTTCTCTTAATATAAGTTGCAAGATTTTTCAGAATACGCTCCTTATTGTGCATAATATTTCGACCCGATGACTTACAAAAACTTAAAGCTGGATAATAATTAAATGACTAGGAACTCATAATCAGTGTACGGTGCAAGCGTACAAAGCGCGCGATCAACACTTAAATGTATAATTTTTCATTGGAACTGGAAAGTTCAGTTCACACTTAGACCGCGCCATTATCGCACATGTCATTTAATTATTAGCAAGTGAACTCAAATACTTATAATGCCAAATCAACTTTTAAATTATATCAGTAAAGGGTGTACAAAACCGTACATCTTTTTGGTCCTTCGAGCCGGAACTGAACCAGCGACCCATTTGCCCCGTGTTGTTGTACACTAATACGTATCTGAGACATCTTGCAAAATGTCACTGTGTAGACATCATTATAAGCATTTATCATGTATAACAATAATGTACTTAAGTAATATTATTATTAGTATATTTAAGAGTTGTGTGCTTGCACTTCGCCAATGTTAGCTAGTTGGGGTACGTGTATAATTCTTCTCAATGGCTTCACGGTGTTGTGCGGTCGTAGTGAGGGCGTACGGTGCGGCTACTCGGCCTCGGTGTGACGTCACCGGACCCGCCGTGACGTGTCGCTGCGGTAACGAACGATACGCTGCACGTGTATCTGCGCGTGTTTTTGCTCTGTTTCCGCTCTATTTTCTGTTGCCAAATGGTACCCTGTAGTAACTGTTGTATTATTTGATCTGGCAGTTAAAAGTCTTTGTCTGATTTCCTTCTTACACTTACAAGATTGTTTGGTGGAATTATTACTATTATTATTTGTGACATTAACATACACATAATAACCAAATCACCCAAACAATTGTTGCTTCAATTGACGATACTGAGCGACTCCCGCTTATAAGAACTTTTTCACACTATTTCCCTCTTCTGTGCCTTCTTCAGCATGACTTGGCTTTATTGTGATGCGGAGGTTTCCTTATGATCGCGACGGACCCCACCGGCCGATCATTGCCTACATGTATATCAGTATTTGCATGCGTCTGTGTTGCTGTTGACTGTCGCGTACGCTAACATCCCATTGGTCCCGCTTTAGTCCTACTGGTGGGCCCGACGTAGTTTTATTGCAATTCAGTCCCAGTGTGAGGAAATAATAAATTTACTGTCAAAATTTTACTTTTAAACAACGATCGGTAGTTGTTCCAAACGGCCAGCATCCTGTTGTGGCCCTTCATGTATCTCCGCTGACTGAATTGAAATAGAAAGCGGCGGTCCCTGCCGCCACAGCAGCTATATGTGGCGCCTGCGCGGCCACTACCGACATAGACCCACGAATTACGAGAACACACGATGTTACACAGATTAATGTTGTTCATGCAATTGTTAGTTCTAGTCAATTATTTTGTTTTCGTTTTGTAAATATTTTTGTTGTGTTTTTTAATTCGTTGATCTACGTGCGGATTGTAATAGAAGCCATTGCAAAAGGAGTTGGGCGGTCGATACTCAACATATTATAATTGTTGTGCTGGACAGGTGTGATCGACAAATAACTACTGTTATTATTTAATAAAATAACATTTCATATAGTAAAGTTATAGTGTTGCCCGAGCAGACTCGTTCAGTATCGACCTCCCGTTCCACCGAAAGAATAGTATTGTACAAGTGTCATATGTATTATAGCGCCTACAAGGCCGAGAAGCGTGCGGGACGGGGCGGGCGGCGCGAGGCGCGGGGCGAGAGGGGCGAGCCGCGGGGCGAGCGGGGCGAGGCGCGGGCCGAGAGGGGCGAGCGGGGCGAGCCGAGGGGCGAGCGGCCCGACGCCGCCGTGGCGCCGCCTCTCGACGCACACCACGCGCGCCGATATAATGATATGGCGCCAAAGTAAGCTCAGCACTATGGCCACGAGCCTCAGGACATTGGGACACAATATTCATTTAAATGTACGCTTATACCACGGCTGGGGATGACACTCGGTGGTAGGGCTGTATTGAAATCACTTCTCAATAAGTACAAAAGTAGTGATGTTTATTTATAAGACCTGTCGCGGAGTGTAGACTCCTAGAGGACGACGCGCGGTGAGCACGCGGTGAGCACGGGGTGGGCGCGGGTGTGTTGCAGGCACTGGGAGGAAGGCCCGCCGCGCTACCTCGGCCCCACGGAGTACGAGCGCCCGCCGCCCTACTACTACCCCGGACCCAAGTGAGTGCCCCTAGCTACCCAGCTACCCCGCAGCTACCCCGCAGCTGGCCAGACGTGTCCTTACGTGAACACTGCGACATGCGACTCGTCTCTCGGACGCCACTTTCCGTAACTTCGAGTTCGAACCTATCATTACCAAGAATGTGCAAGTATAGTAGCGGTGTAGCTATTGCCATCCACGAAGACGCACCCCACTATTTTTTTCCCTATAGTTTATAGTGTAAGTGTGCAACCTTCCACTGACGTTTGAATATTATCCGTACACACTGATTAACTTTGATTGCATACGCACACTACTATTAATAGACTAGGGTCATACTCCCTGCATCCCGCGACCCCCTCGACTGCTGGGGCGCGTTTTCGTGGATGGCAATATCTATAGTGCATGAAGAGATTCACAACCGTGAAACGTATGCTATCTAGCTTTGTGATTTGAATGTCAGTAAAGGTTGTATGAGCGATGGGATTGGAAGGCAACTGGTTGCAGGCGTTGTTGATTGCAAGTACTGAGGGTGAACGTTTGTGACGTCACGGCTGTTGTGAAGCACGCTGATGCGAGTTGCTCGCAGTGAAGGGCTTCTATCACTAGCCGTGAACATACTGATTAGGTACTGTACGCACTTGGATATAGGGTGGGGTTTCCATTGTCTATTCACCATATTGCTATATTTATCACGGTGTGTTCATTGCGAATGTATATGTGTGTGATGAGTGAGCTTGATCGGGTCATACTCACCTAATATGTGCTGTGTGAGGTATCGCGGGCTATGCATATATACCCATATACATACATGTATTTCAACCAATTGGTGATTGGAAGTGTTTCATTGAGCTTTTTTTGGTTTACTTTGTGATCAATCTCACTTCAAGTGTTTGTAATTAAAAGCTGCTAAATTCTTTTCCAGTGATAGACAGTAAACTGCCGCTCACGGAGCTCGACGAAGACCTTCTGAAATACTGAGCCCCCCACTCCTCCCCGCCCCCCACTGGGGCCGCCTCGTGCAACACAACGTACAACTGAACGACAATGCAAGTGACTGTAGTATTAGAGATGACGCATTTAGTGACGACGTAAGTCAAACGTATTTTTGGATAAAATTGTTATAACGGCTTCTCGAGCGCGTGTCGTCGCAGCGTCCAGAATGTTCCCGCGAGCGAAGACGTGCGGTGTCTGTGGTCAGCTCGCGGCGAGCGAGTGGTCCATCCATAGTCCAACCAAACGACACCTGCGAATGTATTTTTCAAATATTTTTGTCGTCGTGCGTGTAGTATTTTGCCACTAGGCGTTCAATAGAATTATAGACGTATTTAGGTAAGCGGTATACCTGAATATAATTAAATTTAGATAATATCTTTCAATACTTATAATAGTCCACATTTGCCAACGAAATTGTGATTGTTAGTTCATTGTACCGAGAGTAGCCGTAGAGGACGATGTTTTGGCGTTGTTGACTAAGGAAATGGTATTTGTAGAAAGGAACGAAGCGGCATGGTGGTGCTAAAGTAATCGCCTGAGTGCGAGCGAGACGCTACACGAGGGAGATAGTTAGACTCACGGGGCATTCTCTTTCCAAGGGAAGCTGACCTGCATATGTTATAGTTTAAGTTAGGTTATTCGCAATTCACATTGGAATTATCTGCCATAACTCGTGTCCGACCTTATTTGCTACATACAATAAGATTAGGCGCCGCGTGTGAGTGCAACATTGGCTTTAACGAGAGTTCACAATTTGTATTGAATAGTTATTGTTGACGGCGCTTCGAGCGCTGCACAAACTGTTGGAGGGGTCATCTGTCGTACGCGCCAGGTCAACGCACTCGGATGTTGGCTTTAAACGTTTTGATACTTTACATATATTCCTAGTCGTAATCGATACGATGACCTTTCGAATTTAGAATTACTTTTATGAAATCCGTATTATTTTTATGTAGTTAAGTTTATTTCTATGTTCTTCCTACGTGGGTGTGAAAGAGATAGCAACATTTATAGTGTACCGTAGGTGTAAGTAATTGATTGATCAGTGGTGCTCGGAACACGACGAGATGCATTTATATTGAAGTGAGAGCGGAGCGTGGCTGGTGGGCAATGGACCTATTGTATGAACATACACGAACAAATTCCTGGTACAGCTGCTTCCAGCGGCGACCTCGCAGATAGTGTACTTTTTAGTTGAATACTATACTTTGGTTCCTTGTCCCATATGTACTCGCCACTATACCAAGCTGAGGCTCCCCTAGGCCTAGCTTGACATGTCCTATAGTACCATGTGTACGAATTCGTTCGTAGTTGTGTTCATTTCATAGTTTAATTTTAGTTTGCCGATTTGAGATTATTTTCTATATTAAATTTCTGCCTCTAGTGTGAGAGGTCTGTATGATTGGCTAGTGAACGAACGAACGGGAAAGAGATAGTGGTGTGCGGCGCACTGGGTGTCTGGGTGTCTAGGTGTCTGGGTGTCGCTCGCCAGAAGGCGTGCAGCGTGTACTCAGTAGCCGCCATTATATACTATTATAGCTAGTGTAAGAACTACTCAATTTACAATTATATTATACACTGTCTATTATTTTAATTATTGACTTTATGTGCGAGGAAAATTGCATTTTTTTATTTAACAATAAAGTGTCATATCGTATTCGTAGTAAGGTTTACGCCATTTTGTATGATTGGTACGTGTAATGCCAAATATGTTAGGTGTTCGTGTGGGCTGGCGACCCTTGGGCCGCAGCGGTGGGGCCGCATACACACACACACACACACAGATAACGATGTACTAAAATACTGATAACTATGGTCCTGTTCAATAAGGACGCGTTTTGTTCCCTTATAATACAAATGGTATAATCGTATTTAAGCATCCCAATACGAGTGCCAGCGCGCCCCGCCGCGGCTCCTTTGATCTCTTGTTGTACGCACTGTCCGTCTTCCTTATTGCTGCGCCGAGGCCTCACCGCGCTATCCTATAACAGCTGTCATATTGCCATACTCCTGACTCGTATGTAGATGAGTCTCAACGCGCGAGGCACTCCTCCCCCGCCCCAGAGCGGGCCATGCCTCGAGGCCTCGGCTCGTCTGTACCTTGTCTTCTGCTCACTTTTGATTAGAAATAATTCCATTTTGAATAGAACATTGTGTAAAGATTACTTCCGTGCTCAATTGTTTGATGTTAAAGGTGCTAGTGGCGCCTTCTAGGGAGGGTAGTTAGGCATCTAGTCTCGCGAGTCACACGGTCCGGAAGCGGCCGCGGTACGTTTTCTTTTGGTATAAACTAAATTGTACCGCGGAGTATGCTTGCCGCCCGCAAGCTCATGGACTTGTGACTGTGTGCGATGCCAGGCCTCCGTTAGGCTCAGTAGTACTGAACTGAAGGGATTATAGCCGCACAGTACTGAAGGAAATGCATCATCTTGCTTTAAGACCTCGGCAATGAGAGTCGCTCTCCTGAGCGCAAGTCCCTGCGCATGTCGGGCTGGCCGCCGAGTGCTCGCGATCCAATGATCCTATTCAGATGGAGGTGCAGCGCCTTGTATTGTAATGTGTATCGGTAGGTAAGTTAAATGTAATTCCGCTGTATCCTGTAATGTAGTAGTGTAACCAAATATAACGTTTTGTAAGATTGAGCGCAATGTGCGAAGGCTGTGCGATCGCAGAACGGAGATCGACGATGATTGTAAAATAAACGGTTTATTATCCCCCACACGCGGTTTCATTTCATCCCAGAGAGTTCTGGTACCACAAAGCTTAGATGTGGCACTGACCGCCTCCTCGGCTTTGGGGGGGGGGGGAGCCCAGGCCACTAGTACCTTGCCCAACAAGGAAGGGCCTGTCTTGTACTCACATAGATCCACTTTAATGAACAGGTATTACTAAGTTGGAATGCTCATCTAAAAATGAATGCCATTTCTTGTCAGACGTATGCAGGTTTCCTTTCTATGTTTAACTTCTTCGTAAAGCTCGAGGTTGTGACTAATAGGTAACTGTACTTAAATTCAGAAAAACTGGTACAGTCTGGATTCGAACATGTGTTGGTGGCTTTTAATATACTTATTCGAATAATGCTAACCTAAAATGGATATTAGTGATAAATAGCGATAGTCCAATATAGGTAACCAACATTTTATTTGCTCTCGAACAGTTTTCGATGACAAACATTAATCTAGTCGCCATGCGACAGGTAACGTATAAATACAGTGGTTGGGACTAACGAATACAGCTCGAAGGCACGAGTACTAGAGATCTGGACTGCGGCGGCTGCGGGCCATCTCACTCTGTGAACACACGTCGAGCGATTAACATATAGCATCATTCCTACATATATATATATATATATATATGTAGGAATGATGTCATTTGTAGGTACTGGGAATACATCAAGGTTGCAGGTTATGTCTATGGTGTTATATACACATATCTATCTACTATATTTATGTTTACTTACGAGGTAAGTAGATGCGCTGTTGTTTGAATAAGCTCATATATCTTATGTTTATTTATATTTCATTATTATTCTTAATTAGTATTTTTGTATTTATATTATTCATAGATTTCTCCGCCTCAAGGAGAATCATTTATTAGTGTTATATTTTCCGAGCTAGCAAGCTAGTGTATGCGTCGATAGTGTGAGTGTGAGTGTGAGTGTGAGTGTGAGTGGCTACCGGGCGGCGCGCGCGCCTGCCGCAGCAGCCGGTCGAGCTGCGCGCGGCACGAGCAGTGCAGGAACTGGCGCGGCCGCACGCCGCGGAACACCTCCACGATGGACGGCTTCACGTTGTAGAAGATGATCGTCTGGCCGCGCGCGTGGAAGTCCTCGATCAGAGCCTTGATGCCCTGCCGATACATACGATACTTCATCATACATGTACATACATTTATTTTCACGTCTCGACACAACAGTCCTGAAGGGTTAGGCGGAGTATTATATATATATTAAGGTGCCAACGAGACAGATGCGAGTTCTAGGTCGCTTATTTGATATATAAATGCGATGCATCTGCATTTGGATTGCGAACCATCCGAGCAGGTGCTTAGCCATAGCGGGCCTGACCTTGGCGGCCGTGAAGTCCGCGGCCTGCACGTGCGTGGCGTCCACGACCAGCGCCAGCGCGGCCAGGTGGCGCGCGGCCGCCTTGCGCAGCGCGCGCCGCACGAACTCCGCCGACGGGAAGGCCAGCGAGCGGTCCACCGTCGCCACCAGGTGCTCGATGCCGTCGCCAGACTGCACGCACCGCACACGGTCACCTCTAGCCACCACTAGCCACCACTAACCACCACTAGCCCTGCCCCACAACGTGGTCTCACCCACGTGACATTGGATCTTCTCGTTTCGTCCTATCGTATATTTTTTTTACTATCACAGTATTATGAATAGCATACGTGTTATTTTTATTTAAATATGAGAAATATTATTGCAATTTTCATAAAAATCCATTCGGTACTTTTTGCCTTCTCTTTCACATTTTCATTATGGTAGGTACCTACTTGGGTGCGTAACAGAGGAAATGCTGCAAATCCAATATGATAATTTCCAAGAATCATTCGGAAGAATCAGTAAGGATTAGATAGGGAGTCATTGGGCACAGGGCGTTTTGAGATAGTGTCAGTGATGGTTGCATATACAGCGCCGGTGGCAGGTGTGGGCAGGCAGGAGGGCACGTACGACAGCTCGGGTGACGGTGACGGAGGGCCGCGCCGAGGCGTACAGCAGGAAGGCGAGGTTGACGGCGATGCCGATGACGATGCCCAGCTCCAGGCGCGTCACGAGGCACGTCACGAACGTCACCACCGCCGGGATTATGTCCAGCTCTGCAACGGCATACACACACTCCTTGAAGTTTATACTAATCTATACTCCGCGCGGAATTAGTTGAAAGTGTAAGTACATGGCGTACCTTCTACTGAACATTTTAACAGAACGCAAGTCGAATAGAATTTAAAAGACTTTTTATCTTGAATTTTAATTCCAAGAGTTGCTCGATAAAATTGTTTAAGTCGGTTCTGCTAATCATAGAGGTCCGATTATGCTACACAAAGTTCTCACTTTTAGTCCGCCATATAGGTTTGAACACGTGCAACTCCATCATGAACACGACCGCTGCGATGATGACCGCAGCGAGGGACGCTTTCGGGATGTAGAAGAAATATGGCGTAAAGAACTGAAACAACCATGCTTAAATGCTTAAATGCTGGTCATACGGGACATTCGCAGTATAATACGGACTCAGGACTGACACCTCTGCGGGTACCTGCAGCGAGAGCAGCACGAGCGCGCCCGTGTAGAGCCCCCCGGCCGTGCTGGCGACGCCCGAGGCGTGGTTGACGGCGCCCCGCGACAGCGCGCCCGACACCGGCATGGAGTCCACCAGCGAGGACGCGATGTTGCACAGGCCCAGCGCCACCATCTCCTGCGTCGCGTCCACGTACTTGCCCTCCGCTGGGGACGACACCCACACTGAGCATGCTGCCTTATGGGCCAGGCGCACATATTGACTGCGCATTGCGTGCCGGTTGCTCTCGGACTGAGCCGGCCAGAATACTCACAGAAGACCTTAGCGAGCGCGATGTTCTCGAGTATGGAGAGCAGGGGCACCACGAATATGGCCGAGCCGAGGGTGGAGGCCATCTCCACGAAGGTGTACGTGTGGTTGCCCACCGTAGCCGAGAAGGGCGGCGCCGATATCTGCGGCAGCCCGGGCTTCACGTCACCTGTACACGACGGGGACTCAATGAACGTGAAATCAACTTTTTGTATAGGTACTTTCCTATGCTCGCAAATGGTTGTGCACCGACCTGTGAGTACGAAGGGGCTCTGCTGCCTCGTGTCGAAGTAGTACGCGAGCGAGGCGCACACGAGCACCACGAGGATGTTGCGCGTGGTGGCCACGAACCACAGCGCCTGCGCCGCCCAGCCGCGCCACCGCCCGCCCCCGGCCTCCGTCTCGCCCACCTTTATGTCCTTCACTTTCTTTAAACAAACATCGATAATTAAGCGTACTCCATGAAATGTTATAGGGACTTACACTGGTACAATAATGACAATCGCATGTTCGCCGTCCAAAGATATTTCATAGAAGAAAATTATCTTGCTCCATGATGGCCAATGTTCAAGGCTAACGGCAAATATTTTAGTACAACCCTCATTTTTCTTTTTCATTTTTATTCACGATAATTTGCCTTCAGGGAACAGTATTGTAAACAAGTTGACGTTAAAAAAAATTGATGACTAAATTTAATAAAATGTTTAATGTTTATTAAATTCAAATAAAAAGACCACGGATGCCTTACCCTGAGCAGCAGTAGAACAACGATGCAGGAGATGCCCAGCACAGCATCCCACAGTCGCGTCTCGCCTATGTGCTCGTACATGCCGGTCCATACCTGGGCATTACATGACAACAACTATTCATCACATTTATAAAAAGCACCAGACTTCGTACTAACTTCAGGGCTCGGAGTGTGCCCAAGTATTATCCGTTATAAGGAAGCAAAATCAGGTAGATCCAAAACTAATATGCCTATAATGTAATTACTATATTAGAGAGACCATTGTCCGTTTATAATGTACCTTATTATAAAATGTTTAAGATCGCATATTGAACATGGCATGGCAAGTCGAACATGTAAGTATCTAATATTTATTTATTTATTTATTTATTTACACACACACTTTAACATCCTTACAGTAGGTATACCAATATGATGTTAAAAGAAAATAATAATAATAATAATAACATTAATAAACTAATTTACAATATAACAAAATACACTTTAAAAACTTATGTTTATCAAATATCTATTCTATTAGCCATGAGTCGGTACTGTAGTGGTAGATACTGACTTGCAAGAACTTCCCTCCCGGGAAGCTGAGGCCAAGTATGTCCTTGACCTGTGTGGTGGCGATGATAATGGCCGCCGCCGACGTGAAGCCCACCGACACCGGCCCGCTGATGAAGTCGATCAGGAAACCTGCACAAACAGACTCCTGTTTATTAGGCTATTGAAGCTACTCTTGCGTTCTCTTGCTAACTTGCAAATCAAAATTAATTAAAATAAAATAATAAAAATAAAAGAAAAAGCTAGTTAGTTATCCATGTAGCCTTTTGTAAAGTTTTTATTTCTTATCTTATTCTCACAACGGTCCTGAAGCGATTGCATAAAAGATTGCTTAGAGGTGTAATTACACCCACTCTGCACCCCAGAAAGTGCTTTTAGGTTGTTACGTAACATGGAGACGGGGATGTATCACTACATATACACATGTTTTATAAATTCAATAAAAAAAATTGTTATTTAGTTTCCTATCCAGTGAATCATTTTATCGAACTGATAAATAATACATAGTGGAGTAGCGGCCAAAATAAATCGAAGCGTCAATGTTAGGAATAAATAAATGAATTAATAAATACACAACACGTGCTGCATCTATTTGTAAAATAGCTATTTGACAATAGATGGCGGTATAAACATGTATGGGAAGCCACGGAAAGAGGAAAAATGGTAATTTTGACTTTGACGTATAATAAAACCTTATTTCTTAAAAAAAACCTCAAATGTGACAGTTTGGTCGTAATTAAACACCAACAGCTGGTAGGTATATTGGTAGTATGGACTATGGACGTGTCAATCTGATATGATTCATACAGCGTATTATGTGGACTTACCCAGCTGCAAGATGCCCATGACCAGCTCGACGCAGCCCGATAGGAAGGCGAGCAGCACAGCAAACTCTGGGCCCAGCCCGTGCAGGTTCTCCCTGGTGAGGATCGCGGCGATGGCCGTGGGCCCAATGGCCGAGTCCTTCACGGATCCGAACACGGTGTGCACGAAGCAGGCCATGAATGACGAGTAGAGGCCGTACTGCGGCGGGAGGCCCGCCACGCCGGCGTACGCAATCGCTTGCGGTATCACAGTCAGCCCCACTGTTATACCTGCCGGTGTATCCTTATGTAAAACTATTCGATTAAGCTATCGTGTAAACTATTTAATAAGTATAATATAAGGGGAACTATATTTTGAGGCATCAAAGTTTATATTTGTCATCAACTTGTATTATCTAATTAATAGATCTATCGCCACGAAATATTTTAATTCTCAGAAAAATAAAAAGTGTCGCCAGGTACAAATTACCAAATTAATGGCACTATGTACCTTGAAAAAGAGATGGATCATCTATATAATCGTAATTCATCCCTTGAATAAAAACTTTGTTCTGAAAATAATAGGTTTATTCCAAAAATAACAGCTCCGTACTCAGAATAGTAGATCTGTCATCAAAGCAATCGTTTATCGTCCGCAGATTGCGATTTGTTTTTATTTGTTATTTTCTCATGAGTACAGTAGTTATAAATTATTTCGTTAAATTTTCCAAATAATTCTATTCTTTACGAATTTAGTTCAGTTCATAAATTTAATGAAAAAATGTTCAAAGTTCAAATGTTCGAAGCCGAAGTGAAAATTGACCAGTCATGCGCAAAGCTACCGCAGATGTAGATACACCTAGAAACAACAATAGGTGCAACCAGTATACGATGATAGATTGAAGTACAAAAACAATTCTCTTTCTGGATCTTGATGATTTTTTTATATTTCATATTATTAATGACCTTTTTTCCTTAAATTTATTATACAGTTATCAGGACAAAACTATTAAAATAAGTACAAACCTATTTTCGTTGATTTATATGTGATTTATTGTGAAATTGTTTTTATATTGTTTGCGGACTATACTTTGATGACAGATCTATTATTATTATGTGACATTCACCTTCAAAACTTCATTAAATGATGATAGCTTAAATCAAACCCTAATATAAGTATTGATTTAAACTAATATTTTTAGATCAGTTTAAAAAAGGAAAAAGAAACCGGAGAAATTGTCCTTCCCGTACCGGGAATCGAACCCGAGCCTCCTGGGTGAAAGCCAGGTATCCTAGCCACTAGACCATACGGGATATGTTTAATCTAATGAAAATATTACATATATAATATTTTTTATAAAATTTATTAATGTTTAGAGTAAGTTTTTAATGTTTAGAGGCCGTTTAGAACTTTCGTACTGCTGGTCGGTGTGTCGACAGCTAACTGCAAGCAGCCTTCTGTCTCTACTACCTATTGAGAGCTACCTTAACTTAGTGATCACTGTGTATCAACATGCGGCACGCCGACAACATGTCATGTCAATATAAACAATACGCGCATCGGAAACTGGACAATGCTTCAGGCAACGAGGTTGGTCATAATGCAATGTTTTGCTTGTACAATGGAACGCGCTAAACGGTTGCGTAGACACAACATGTTGAAAATCGAACCTCACATCTTGAACAAACACAAGGCATTACAACATGTGCCTCACGTAAAAATCTATATTTCACTGAAAAATATCCCTGATACGCCTGACGTTGCCAGCGACCATAGGGGACGGTAGTCGCTTACCATCAGGCTGACCGCGTGCTTGCTTGCCACCTTGGGTGTTTCATGCTAATTCCATCGCGTTGCACCGACACCGGTGGTGGTCAATTTCCGATATACCCATAAATAGGGGAAGTATCCCAGCGCTGGGCTGTAACATTATACTCGTGTCTCTTCAATTCAAGAGTATAACCCTCGTTTGTGCAACTGATGGACCTACCACACTTAACGCCGCGATTGGTCGATCAGTTTGCTAGCTTTGTATAGGTATACATATATATATGCCACAAGGGTCCCGAACTACACACTGCATAGGCAGTGTGTAGCCAACTGCAGACTGCCGGGATAGCCCGGCAGTCTGCAGTTGGCATCCATACTCACCGGAGGCATATTTTAGATGCCAATGTTTCTTTCAATTGCTTCACGTCTCACGTCTTTGAATTGCTTCTCAAACGTATGCAGGTTTCCTTTCGATGTTTTCCTTCGCCGTAAAGCTTGATCCGCGAGGTGTAACAAATCACTGTACTTAAGTTCAGAAAATATCATTGGTACTGATACAATAACTAATTACATAGCAGGAAGCTCTACCTACATGGGCCATTCCACTTCACATTACCATTAATTCCACTGCTAGCAGTCGATATATATTGAAATAGCTTTATGTGACTATAGTTTCCCTTTGGTCTATCTTAACAAAGCGTGTTGCATTGATGTTAAAGTTTCGCCCAAAGCATTCGCTACGCTTTCTGCTAGCCGACTAAATTTCGGTTTTCCCTCGACTGCGTCGTATAATTCAACTTAGCGGATATTATACAACAACAATACGACTGCTTACATCGCCACCCGCAGAGGTACCAACAATACAAACAATGATGCTGAAACAATAGGAACGCCGTTGAATGAGCTGGGGTCCCTATGCGACAAGTTTCCCCATTAAGGGCCCATTAACTAATAAAATCAAACGACCACCGACAACCTATTAACATAAAACAACATTAAAAAAAACAAGGGAGTGGCAGCATTTCATTTGGACCTGATAGTATATCTGATCGACGTTAAGACTATACTGCCGCTAAAGTCTAATTCTATTAAATATCCTTACTAATATTATAATGTGAATGTAAGTTTGTTTGTTACGCTTTCACGTAAAAACTACTTAACCGATCATCATGAAACTTTATACACATATTCTTGAAGGTATTAGAAGTAACATAGGATACTTTTTATTAAAAAAAACCTTTGTACGAAAGATAAAAAAAAAGTCCACGCCGACGAAGTCGCGGGCACAGCTAGTATGTATATATATCTAATTGCCTCTCTCTTGTCGGGGATCTTTTACTACATAACCGAATAATAGACTAAGAAGCCTCCAGCCAAGCACTTCTTAGATCCTAAACAAACACTGCTAAGGACATCCCTTGGTTCGGATCTAGGTGGATCGGAGGTTCAGACCTCACAGTAGTAAGTAGGGAAATCATTGCATTTTACCTACCAACCTGTACCAGTATCGACTTTCACGCTTACGTAGACTACGCAAAAACACTAAAGTGTGTCGTGGGATGGCAGCACAATGGCTATGACGATGCGGTCCATTACACGGCTCACTGCGCCTGCGCCTGCGCCCGCGACTCTCGCTTTGTGTGCAAGGACACCAGCTGTTTTGTTATGATGTAAACTGTGCAGGTGGTCTGCACTGTGACCTGTATCCTGTATATGGTCTAGACTCTAGGGGGCAGGCTCACTCGTTGGGCCATAAACTGGCAGTACACAATCGATAATGGCGATCGTAGTGCTTGGCTGTTATAACAATACGTGTAATAATTATCATTCACCGTACTAATAGTTAATCTATCGCCAATAACAAGAGTTTGATGTTAATAGCTAATATTCCAATCTAGTCTAGGAGCTAAATGCGTTGAAGGTATAATTTTTAATGCTCGCACACGCTGACAGCTTTGCCCAGCTAATGCTAGCAGCTGTTTACAGCTTTTGGACCAAGATTTTCTTGTCCAGATGGCAAATCCATAGCCGTATCTCAAGCACGATACGTCATTCAATTTCTTCATAAACGCATGGAGGTTTCCTATTCATGCCTTCCTTCACCTTTAAGCCCGTGGTGTGACTTAACAGTATACTTTAGTTCAAACTAACTCATTGGTACTGTCGGGATGGGACTTCTCAAACCACTTGGCCATAAATTAACAAACCTGCGATCACATCCGCCAGGCCGCTGCGTAATGAATATTTGGGCAGCCACTCGAGGATGGGGAGCCTCCGACGCAGCATCTTGGCCGAGCAGCAGGCACGTGCTCTTCTCGCCACCGCCCGCCGCCAGTCATCCTTCTCCGGATTCTTTTCTGGGTATCCATTACAAGGATACGAGCCATTTGTGTCTGTAACAAGGATCATTCAGAATGTTAAGACTAGGTTAGGTATGGTAGTTTATAGCGTACCTCGTGGCTCTTAAAGCCTCCGGCCTCCTATTTTCCCCCAACCATCCCCAAAAGTTTTCAAGCACTGCTTGAGAATATGTGTCAATGTAGCTTCCAGAGAATCAGTTCTAAGACTACTAGCATACATGTATATGTACACATCGAGGCATACGCTGCATCAACTATTAGCCATCGGTGCAGAAATGTACTCCATTCTGAATATGAAAATTTGAACCGAAGACAGGATATTCAGACAGGCTGGGTCTTGGAATCGAAGGTTATATTTGATTGTATGTATTTTTTCTATCTGTCGTTCAATAATGTTCCCATTGGGCATTTATTGGGTAAACGTTTTGATTGATCTATTTATTACGGTTGACCTCATATTCCACCAGAGCTTGCTTAAACTTCATCACAATTTAAGTCCCAAGTCAGAAATTACCCTAAATAAATTAATTATTACAAATTCAGTGTGTAAGAGGAGAAGAGACCAACCGAGCGAAAGCCTTAATATACATATACTACTGTTCCGTGGTTGCTCTCGGGTGAAATTTGATCATTGATTTTGTGTTTATTAATCCAGCTAAATTATCTATCCCTGTGGCTATCTTCATCCAATGCTGTTCGACAGTTTTTACGTGAAAGAAAAACAAACAACCTCACAAACTTTCTCATTTGAAATATGAGTAGCACCTATGTGTGCTATGACGGAAATACGATGAAGGAAACAGCTGGAATCTATACACAAAGGAGAGCTATTGAAAAACACAACAACACGTGTACTTACGTATTTCTTTTGTTAAATGTATCAAATTGTACACAGGTGGCTTGACACCATTGAGACATACGTAAACAATACAGCTGTCATTGTTATGGACATCTATTAGCAAAGTAAGCGGGTACTCGGTAATGTAAATTTCAATTTATCATAAATATGTACATAGCATCACGCCGAGTCCCCCACGGTCGGACGGGTCGGGACGGGTCGGGACGGGACGGGTCGGTGGAGAGTGTAGAGCGCCAGTTTTTCCCAGACATAGAGACCTCTTTCACTTTATTCAAATTATATATCAACAGGATAGTTCCACAAGTCTGTAGGGTCGGTTTAATATCCTGTTCCAGAGTTCTCTATCTGCCTTTTAGACCATACTATCTTATTTCCGTCAAATTACTGAAAAATATATTGATATCGGTTATCTTCATCCCTTATGTTAGTGATACACAAGGGATGTGTTCATATTATGGATAAACAGGTTACTTCAAATTAGTTACAACCAACGGATTATATTTTTGTCAACATGCTGTATGCGGGGATGTAGCTCAGTGGTAGAGCGTTCGCTTTGCATGTGAAAGGCCCCGGGTTCGATCCCCGGCATCTCCAACTTTTTATTTATCTTTTATTTAAAAAGTTATAGCTTTTGGATTTGGACAAACACTAAGCTGTAATATATTATTTAAAGATCTTCCCATTGAGTAGCGATAGTCATTTAAAATGTGTTATGTGTAAGTAGGAGTAACTTCACAGCAATAGTCCAGAAGCTGCACGTGGGTTGAGATTAGTTATCAATATGGGAAATATCATATTCACTCAGGATGTGCAAAACTGGTCTTTCATGGAAAATCGGATTGCGCTTACCAGCATGAAGTTGTCGAGGATACAATACTTCTACCAACTACCTAGGTACCTACCTATACAGTACAAGCCAAACACACATTATTAACAGTTCCCACACAAGCCTCATTGTACCACGCGCAATCGTCGAATCAAACATTTTAGTTACGATGTTAGGATTATATATGGGGCAAAATTATTTACCAGTGCAAAAGTAAAGACATCCCTATAATCATTAAAAGAAACTAGCCAGTTAGGTACTAAAATGAAATATATTGACAGCATTTACTAGGCTAGAGATGTCATGGAGTCGCGTGTAGTTTATTTTTTTTTCTCGCGTAAGTAGGCGTCTTTAAGCAAACAATTAATAAGGTCATATATTCGGCACTTCGCTCTAACATATTTGCATATATTTATGAATAACAGGTGGCCAAAGATATATTACATTATATTATAACGGGGTAAGCAGAGGGAGTAGTGCGCCTTATGAGATATGGCGCTCTACTCCCTCTGCCTAGACTTACACAACTCTTTCGCGTCGTCCACTTTGATCAATCTCTACATACATGTTCACTGGTTCCGAGTACTCAGATGTTCTTATCCTTGAGTGCCCCATCGATTTGATCCAGGTAGTTGGAACGTGGCCTTCCTCTGCCTCTTCTTGCACACACTTTTGCTTTGTATATCTTTCTTCACTCATCCTTTCTAGGTATTTGTCCAAGACAACGTAACATGCCTTACTTAATCTTTTACTTTGTATTTGAGTTACAGTTAACTTAAAAATGATTTGGCACTTATGACGATGTTAAGTGTGTCTTTAGTCAAGTTTATACGACTTGACATAATGGCATGAGGTAAGTTTGATTTTAATTTAAACATTTGGTTGCCTTTAAAGAAAATAAAACATTCACCTAGTATACCTCGTATCTATTGAGCCACAGTCAACCTGTCGCCGTCTGTCTGTCACGATCCATCCTTGACCCGGTCACTGACTCTGGCGAGCGCGGTGTTATTCGTGACCAGCTGATCGTGATCTATAGATCCGCCATTCAGGGGTTAATCGGGTCAATTTAATTCAACACTCGCTTTTGTGATAATTTCCAGAGTTTATTGCACTCTCACAGGGATCATTGTGGTAGAATAATGTAATTTTTTTAATATGATTTGCCGATTTATATCCAAGATGAGCCGTGGTGGCGCAGTGGTTTGAGTAGTCGCCTGCAACTGAAAGGTTACAACTACTGCATCATTGTTGTTTGTTGGTTACGTCCTCACGGGATAGGGAGTAGAGCGCCGGTTTCTTTACTGATCACTTTCTCTTCATACACATTCATCAGTCTCTTCATACATTTATTCTTAATTTCAGAGGTCTTTAGACGTTCCCATCTATATAATGCTATATAGAGGGCGACAGGCTAAGTCGGGAGGATTAGGGAGGTTTCTCATGGTTAAAATATAATTATGACTAGGAAAAACCTCCCGTATTATCGACTCACCGAAATACCCAGCTATATGCTGTATGCATATTGTCATAGTCACACGTGTTGCCCACATGGCAACTCCACATTGTACCTACGCCATCAATGGCTCTAACAAGCCGACAACAAGTGTACAATCAATATGTATAGACTCACTTCATTCACTCACTTCACCTTATCACTGTGTAGAACATTAGCAATGTGCTAATGTTCTACAATGTGACAAGTGACCAGAATACATGGTGGTCAAGAATAGCTCACCCAGTACATGCACTCGGGTATAAGTGGGTTAAAGAGTTATAGAGGTCTGCGAACACGGCAGACGGAAATAACACTAATATACAATGCGATTTATTTTTATTAATGTAAATGATTTATAAAAAAAATACTAAAAAGTCAACACGAAATATTTGAAGAAAACAATAAAATATATTTTGAAAACATGATATTACTCAAAGATGTTCAACGTTAACTTGCCTGGTCTAGCACTCAAAACATGAGAACTCAATTGTCTAATGATCTAGACTATTCTGAGGTCCATAAACTATGAGTCCAGTATAATCCTTGATTGCATTGCTGCGAATGAATAGCACGTAGATCTAGAACATCGCTCCATAAAGCGCAGCTCGCAGTGTGTACATGTCTTTATGCGATCCCGATGCCGTACGTGTCACCGAGTACGTCAAGGCAGTAACCGAAGAGAAATCCAAACAGATGTGAAGCCGGGGGCACTTTCTAATGATGTCCAGAGAACAAATGCAATACACGAATAATACTTTGGCAATGATTTAATCCTATATAATGCCTCGGTTAGGTAGATTAATAACGCAATTGTTTTCAATGTTAAATATGTAAATAAATAATTTCCAATTGTATCTTCAATCTATAAGTTGAGTAAAAATATGAATATTTTTTTCAGTCTCTGGTAGCTTTTGCTACTTAACCGAACCATAAGCAAGACTATAGAAGTCATTTCTTACGTGCTGAGTAAACTCTGCTCAGGGCACCCTCTGGGGGCTAAGGGCGGGGCACCCCCGCGGCTTAGATCGTTGCTGACTCGCAAGCTAAGGAGATGTATAACATATTTTTACACTAGCTGTCCTGCCCAGCTTCGCTCGGGGGAAAAGTAACCTATTGGGTTCAATTGTAATGTAAGCTATCCTATCTTTTAAGTTTGATCAAACTGCACACGGTATGCAAATTTGATTGAAATCAGTTAAGTAGTTTAGGAGTCTATCGCGGACAAACAACGTGACCCTCAAGGCTTACGAAGAGTCTGACTCCACTCACGTTCATACAAACATAATATTCTTGTTTGTCTTTCAATACAAACAAACGATATGACGAAACGTCACTGCAACGGTTATGCGATCAGGTTGACAGGTACACCATCATTAGCATTGTGTCTTGGAATTATACTATGATATGCAGTAGTAAGCTAACAAGTGACCATAAAGGTACACTGACCATCTTAATGAGCACACACGGCTCCATTACTGAAGGAGGATACCTGCACATTGGTGATACAAACAATATACTTGCAAGTACCAGTGAGGCGGCACGTTCCACAACTATTGTTCGATTCATCCGGATGGCCATTGTACCGGTACATCGCTGTACGGCCGATGGTATCGACGGTAAGAAAGCTGCTCAAACACTAGGTGCGCGCCTTCACGTCCCGTTCGTTTGGAAACAGCTGGGTTGTTGACGGTAACGGTACTCCGAAATTGTGCTCAAAGGAAAAAACTTGGCAGTAGCAAATAATATTATAATCTGAACTATTGAAACATTTAGATCATCATTAAGTTGGTATGTGTTGCGTGTGTAACTGATACACAGCGGCTCTTTACAAACAGACTGAATAAATTATGTGTTTAGTATAATATATATATATATATATATATGGCGGCGATATATAGCGGCTATAACGGCGATGGACTCGCCATCTGTTGGCACCTAATATACCTCTGGCGGAAAGTGGGTGTGTGGGTATTACCTATACACCTCTGCCTACCCCTTCGGGGACCCTTGTGGGAAGGCGTGAGGATATATTATATTTGACATATATAATAATAATTATTATTATTATCCCTATTAATATTATAAATGTGAAAGTAACTCTGTCTGTCTGTTACCTTTTCACGCCTACTATTAAACCGAGAGATTTTCGTACAGAGATAGCCTAGAGCTTGCGGAAGGAGAAAGGCTACTTTTTAATGCGAATAAAGGTTGTAAGGGGTTGCAATAGGGGATGAAAGTTTGTATGGAAGTTATGTAATTTTTTAAGCTTGAAACTTTAGTATTATTATACATATACATTAATATTACATTCTAAGTTTGTAAAAAAATAACACTTTAATTAGAAAAAAAATATGCTGCTTAATATCACTTTTCCGCGCGGACGAAGTCGCTGACATAGCTAGTTATATATAATTCTTATATACGTGTGTTTATCATCCAACTCTTTCTAAACGGATTTTGTTTGAAAATTGTATTTATATGCTGTTGTACTCTTTAGGGAAAACCTTTGGGCCTGTGTTATAAGGTAGAGAGATACGTAGAGCTAAGAAGCGCATCACTCGAAAGCAGCTGGACCAATTTTACTCATACATACGCATGTGGGAAGGATTTGTTGCTAGCTGCCGTATAAGGCTCGGGCTGGCTAGGATCCCAGCTCTCAATCAAGCGCATCTAATTAACCTTACTGCTAGTACCTGAGTACTAAGCAACTAACGCAAAAAGCTAATTAGTGCAGTAAGTGACAGTTTTAATGGAACTGGGCTTATTAATTTCTCCGGCGACAGTAATTGCTTTTTATCGCATTTAATGATTGTAATCATGGAACTACCGGCGCGGAGGAACACGATTGAATCAAATGACGGCCGCCTGGTATAGTGGTCAGAGGTCCTGACTGCGATACTTGAGGTCATGAGTTCAATTCCGACTGAGGGCAGATATGTATTTATTTGTGTGATGAACACCTTGTGCCCCTTAGTATTGGATGTCCTATGTATTTATGCTAATATCTATCTAGTGTATGTATATCGTAGTCTAGTTCCCACAGTGGGTACAAGCTTTGCTCAATTTGGGTCTAGGTGAGTTCGTGTGGAACTCTACCAAGGTATTTATTATTTATTATCAGGAAAAATATATAATCTCAAATAAAACCTGTTAACTTCAGTAAACTTATTAACTTATCTTCAATATTACAAAGTAAGAAGCCGACCTCTTGTCAGCGTCTCTGATGCAGCTCCTTCCATTTGCTTCTATACAGCGTAATGCCTTTGACCTCTCTATATGCTATGAGAGACACATTTGTTTGATCTGACTCACGTATATTAGTCTAGATTGTCCTCTTCTTCTCTTTCCTTCTACGGAATTTACTTCTTATTTATCTAAGCTCCATGCTTAGATAAATCTGTCATGTATAAGGTTGCCTATCATCATCCTCTTTTCTTCTCGACTGTCTCAACGGTTTTTCCCACGAAGTACGCAAAGAGAGTAGAGCTTCGGTTCATTCTAGACTTACAGACCTCTTTCACTTCAATCCACATTCATGAGTCTATTCATACGCCAGTTTGCAATTATTACCGAGCACTTTAAAATATACAAAAAAAGTCAAGTGAAAAATGTATGGAATTCATTTCATAATGTGTATGAAGTAATAGGTTGTTCACATTAAAAGTATGGACTGGTGATCGAGAAGGACAAGCTGGGAGTAATGACTAACAGGATACAAGGGTCGCCGCAGCCGTTATACAAAGGATACGTCGCATCAAGACCCGTGTTAGTTTCCGAGGCGAGAGATGCGCCGGCGCAAGCCGGCCACAGGCTCCGGTTCGTATCCAGAGTGATCGACGACAGTGCACGGGATTACGTTTAAATTACTGACTTTAGGATGCGGTACACCAAGATGACGAGGAAAAGAGAGAGTAGGGGAGGTCCCCTACCCCACCGATGTGATCGTTCTGGGCGGTGATTGAAGCTGCGGCTCTGGGCGCAGACGGCACACTAATCGATATTTGTGCAAGCATTCATCCAGGCTATCAGAGAGACTGGCATTTCTAGACTTACATACATCTTTCATATCTTTCATCTTTACAGATCATATCTCTTCATACATGTACGTTGGTTTCGAGTACTCTCGAAAAAGTTCTCAACGTTCGTTTTACGGGCCCACATAGACATAATTTTAACAAATACATTGTAATCTATTTTATGTAACTGATTTGTCTGTTACGTATATTGCACACTGTGTTTTTTTTCATACAACAAGAGTGGCAAACGGCATACGGCCCACCGGATGGAAAACGGTTACCGCAGCCTATTTACCCTTACAATACCGAAGTATCACTTGCGCGTTGCCACTCTTTGTTTGGAGAGTTATACTGTGTTGAACCATAATGGGACTAATCCCTCTGCTGCCAACACAATATAACAATCCTCCCCCTCCCCAAGTAGCTAACTACTGGAAACCTTACGCACCGCGTAGGAACACAACACAAATAATAGTGTTATTTTGCTACGGAATTCTATAAGGTGGAGGTCCTGCCCCAGTCGGGCTGCTCCAAATTCGAACGGGAAACCCGTTATGCCCTACCTCTCATATCACGTGTGTCTCCGCGTAGAACAAATCAAGATTATACAAGTCCATCTTAGTTTATACAAGTTATTTATAAAAAGCAGTGACAAAAACGCTAAAGGTGTAAAAGGAAGCGCCAGTCGGCTGGCTGCCTTGACTAAGCAATTAGCAAAAAAAGTTAATTAGCCTTTCTAATGGAGCTCAGGAAATTGAATTGGCCAAAAAAGGCGAAGGGGACATAGGTTAGGACGATATTTTGGTTGGTGACACCCCTGACGGAACAGGGTCTGTTCTCCTGACACCCTCTACGGAAGCTTGCGCCCAGGAAGAAAAGCATATGGGTCTACGGCGCGTGAAGTCACCTCTAATATTTGCAGAAGTTCAGATGTGCATCATCAAATACCAATGTCAATGTACAGCTATTGCAGGAGTATCTTTACTAAATTCCGATGCTTCTGATTTGCTGCATCGATACTTATTATATAACGATCTGGTATTTTGTGTCATTAGATAGATCAGGGAGGTCAGGGCACGATGGTTTTTTGGGTGCAGTTGCTGTCTTGCGATGAGTAAGCTTCAAGCGCTCCAATATGAATTAAATAGCTGGCAGATATAGTCCTCATTCGTTTATTTAGCTGCCAACATAGCAACTCGCTATATAGTAGTCGCACACACCGAGTGTTGTCCGAAACGCGTACAAATTGGTTCGATGAAGTTATTTGATGCAGTGGTTTGCAATACCTAAGTAATATTGGAAATGAGCCGTGGTGGTTGAGTGGCTCGGTACAGTGATTAGTCACACCAAGTGCTTTATGATGGAGGAAACATCGAGAGAAACCTGTATACGTTTGAGAAGAAATTCCAAGGCGCATGTACTTGACTAACGGCGATGGACTCGCCATCCGTCACGTTGGCACCTAAAATATATCTCTGGGGGAAAGTGGGTGTGTGGATACACCTCTGGCTACCCCTTCGGAGACCCTTGGGAAGAGGCGTGAATATTGGAATTGATCTCAAATCTAATAAGCATATCAAATGTGTGTATTTAATGTGATACAATCACAGCGCTAAATGTTTGTAAACAGGAAGCTGTGGAGCTGTTAATATGTAGTTATAACAATCCCATCGCTGGGGCCGTAATGGTCGCTCGCACCTAGCGGAACTGAGTAGCATCCTCCATTGTATTTAGTTGCGCATCGCGGCTGTTATGGTAATATGCCCAAAGGGTAGGCAGAACTGTATCAATAGCACGACTGTACACACTCAACCTCGTGGTGTTTTTAATCACCGTACTTAAGTATACCGTACTGCTCAGACTACTTTATATAATCGAAAAAAAAAACGAATCGCAAATAATCCTAGCTCGAAAATGTGCCTAAAATATCAAAGCCTTCATACCGCAGCCCAACGACACAATAAAACTATTTTGGCCTTCATGCACAACCTGCTCCACTGTTCTCTATGAAATTTCGATACATAAATAGCGTATTTCCTGAAATTCTTTAATTGGACAATGGGCGACGCAATCGGAAGTAAGCCTGACGGAAATAGGCATTTAGGTACACTTAGAACTTTTGCTGACCCGGGGGCAAAGCTAGGTGCGGAACAAACAATTCAAAAATTTTGGAACAGGGAACACTTTTTGAACGTCAACTAGAACAGAGGGATTTTAAATTAACTGTAAATTACTGTTACCACTTTTTCCAAGGGACCCTTGTCAGGGGAAGAAGCCGCGAAACCAACTCTACGACTTTTATTAACATTAGTTCACTTTGTTTTTGTTTTGTGTAATTGTTTGCAAAAGGAGTTTGCAATTCATTGCCTGCCATGTTAGGCTATGATTCATTATATATTCTATTATAACCCTAAATGTTAAGGTTGGAATGGTTGGATGGAGAGATGGTTGCGACTCAATCATGGTGGAGTGCCTGAACAGAATTACATGTGTTTCGCACATGGGTGAGTCTAGAATACGTCACAGGGCATGTTTTATTTTAAGCGGGTGGAAACGCGGACACCGCTAGACAATCATATACTGGATATACAACCAACATATTAACTAACATATATATATACAGCTGGTAACCATATTCAGGTATCAACTTTTAAAGAAGAAGAATTTAAAGAATTGATTTCTGTTATGAGATGTTGTAACAATAATCATTGTTTGATTGAGGCCAAGTTCTACTGTATGAATACGGCGATTCTTGGCTTAGCAAGTTCCGCAATGAGTGAATGGTATTCCTGGCATAGCGACGGTGGGTGATCACTTACCTTTAGGTGCGTCTGTTGGTGCTACAAGTACGATTTTCGCTGAATACGTGCTATTGATTTGCGATCACCCTTAGCGTCACCTCATCTTCTAGACCAAGACGTACGACAATTCACGTAATCACTAATTATTTCAGATGGCGTCATAACTGTCCCTTCTACGATGATCACGGAACAAGGAATCCATCCATGCTTACATGTTGATGTCCTTCAAACCAATCAATCCAAAAGACACGCTTTGGGAATAAATGTCTGATCCCGAGACAGCCAATCCCCGATTCAGAGAACCGAAGATTTTCGGCTGGTTTCCTTGCTTTCGCTTATTGCCAAGATGTATTATTTATGATTGATTTCAATAGGTCCTATGACACTAATGTACCTGTCACTTTTATTGTCGATATTTAATTGAACACTATTCTTGCCAGTAACTGGATAATAGGCCTCCTTGGTGATCTCTATACCTTCAGTATTAAGTGACGTATATGCACCCACCACACCCGTGGAATACTCTCCCTACATCTTTTAATTAGAAAGTACTTCTGTAAACTCATAAGAAAAAAAGCCTTGCTGCAATGATAATCAAGCCAATTAAATTAATTTAAGGTCTAATTAATCGTTTAGTATCTTATTGAGCAGTGTTCGACGGACACCAATAACATCTTTTCAGCTTACCTTGACTAATTTGTAATGGGGTCAATGGAATTATATTTATTCATACCATCTTATTTATTATAAATGTTAATCATTTATACTTGTCTGTAGCTAAGTTAGGTTTCGCTTCGTCTACTCATACATGCTCGCCGGTTTCGAGTAGTCTGACGTCGTCTTTAGTTTATTTTAAAGCATATGTATATTTAAATATTCTTATATATAAAAGTAAATTTTTGAAATATCGTATTCCTAAAGATTTTATAAATTTACAAATTTAAGTTTCGGACGTAAACAAGTCTAGTTATTTTCAGACATGAAATATGTATACATTAATGATACATTGTATAACAACTCAAGTCGATAACTTACTTGGTTGTAGAGCAGAAGTGATGTGTCAGAACAATATGTTGTGGTCACACAAACCAACTGGACCGAAAGCGTCCCTTATACATACACACCTACATACAGAAAATATATCGAGGCACAATAAACGAGTATGCTCTGCACTCAATTATTGAACAGTAGAGTTGATCGCGCCACCATTTGTACAGAATCCACTGCTAACTGCGCCGTACTAGTTGTGCTAAGAACTTTAGTTACGGATCTCTAATCACGACTTTTATCAAGGACTTCGATAAAGAGGACCGTGTATAATTGTAGCGATAGTAGAGTAATTATTGCAAAGGTAATTAATGAGTTCTAATAAGTATCGGTTATCCAATTATGTTGATTAGGAGCCAGACTTTACAACACGTGACGAGGTGGAACGAGAGCAACTGGTGTTTTTTTTACACCTGATGCAAACGAAACGGAAACCTAAGAGTTCGTGTGTTCCAGAGGCGAGTAGTCGCCTGCAAATTTGTAATTGTAGGTTCGAACCTCGAATGTATAATTTTTTTTTCCAATCTTATGTATAGTGGTTAATCACAGTACGAGCTTTATGGTGAAGGAAAACATAAAAGACCTTAGTATAGTCGTGCTTGAGAAACGGCGTCGACATCTGTCACGTTGGCACCTTAAATATCTTCACCAAAGTGAGGGTGTTACACCTACACCTTCGAGGATCTTTGTAAATGCGCTAATATATGTATATTATATATCATAACGGAGAAGGT
This sequence comes from Drepana arcuata, assembly GCA_016069955.1. Classification (NCBI taxonomy): domain Eukaryota; kingdom Metazoa; phylum Arthropoda; class Insecta; order Lepidoptera; family Drepanidae; genus Drepana; species Drepana arcuata. The sequence continues at coordinate 182,267 of JACCPG010000420.1, read as the reverse complement.
ACAGAGAATAGAGCGTCAATTTTCTCTGGACTGAAAACTGTTGCGCTTCATCCACATTTATCAGTAATAAGATATGTATCTACAATAATATTGAGAAGAGATTTACGCGCAAATTTTAAGAACTAGGCACTAGTCTGCTATAAAAATTATTATGTATTTGCAATGAACAAAACAATATTATATGTATATGAATTGAATGCGGGTGATCCCGTTCCCTGGGCGGTGTAGTGCGGCGCTTGGGGCTGTAACCCAACACTGCGGTCACGGTCGAGGGCCGTCTACCGCTGCACCTGACAAAACCAGGCCATCCAAGGCCAAGGTAAGGCAATTCTGGAATGCCCTTTGGCATACAAGGCCATACGAATTCAATTATATATTGTTCTGTCGAGAATTAGTAATTTGACATCAAAAGGTATAGGCAGACAATGATGTTTCGGTCATTTACGGTGAAGGCAAACATCGCAAAGAAACGGAGAAATTGAGGTGTACATACTCTTGTAAGCTGTTACTCCAAACCGACGCATGTATGAAGAGACTGATGAATGTGGACGAAGCGAAAGAGGTATGTAAGTCTAGAGAGAACTGGCGCTCTATACTCTGCCTACCCAGTTAGGGACTCGGCGTGATGATATGTATGTATGTATGACATATTCTTGTTCATCGCACTATCTGCTTAGTGAGGAACCCATAACCTTTAGCTTCGAAGACGGCTACCAACCACTCGACCGTATAATTCAAGCTGTAATTGTTTACCTGAATCTGAGAACCAAAACTTGTATCAGTCTTTTAAGTTGGGTTCTCACAGTACTGTAACCTCCACGGAAGATTGGCACTGTTTACATTTCTGGAAATACAGTCGAGATTAACAAACCGTCACAAGACAACGATTTATTAATTACTATCTGTACCCGCGACTTCGTCGGCGTGACTTTTTTATCTTTGGTAAAAAAAAAAATCTATTAAAAGTATCCTATGTTACTTCTAATACCTCCAAGAATATGTGTACAAAGTTCTATGATGATCGGTTCAGTAGTTTTTACGTGAAAGCGTAACAAACAAACTTACATTCACATTTATAATATTAGTAAGGATGAAGACAAGACAACGATTGATTAATTGCCTTAGTACTCTCTCTCTCTCTCTCACTCATTGATATCAATCATCATTGATAGTATATTAATTAGCAAATAATACATGGAATCGAAAATTGAATTACCAGTTTAAACTGGTTTGAAATTGCTTTTACATTGATATGAAAAATGCAGAACAAAAAGTAAAGGCGAAAATCGTAATGTATTACGCGATTTGCCACACTCAAAGCAATAAACTGTGTACTGTGTCGTATGCAAGCAACGCGTGAACGGTCAGTGTCGCTCCACGCTCCCCGCACATGATGGACTTCCCGGGCCCCTTGTCTTCGCAATCATCTCGTTGTCTGCACTTTGCCTGTATCGATAATTTGCACATTCCTGAACTGCCTCCCCGGTAGGCATCGTTTGTTAATAGGTTTTCTACACGGACTAATGATGTCTTTTTATTTCTATTCAGTGGATTTTTTTTTGCTGCAAATATGTTGCCCGTTGAAGCACAAGGTTACAACACAAATTGTATAGGTATAATGAGGTTGACAAATGAGATTTGGTTGGGAATTTAGTTGTTTAGTTGAGGAAGACGAACACTTAAGGGACATGTCAAAATCACGCCGAGTTACTTAGAAGTGTCTTAGGGGGCAGAGAGGGTAGAGCGCAAATTCTCTTCGCAAAGTAAAATTGAATGAGTTTAATGCATTAATTTGAGGGTTTTCTCTATCTAAATTTGTAAATACCTTATCAATATTTACAAATTTGCGATTGTTAGCTTAATAAAAGCTATATATAAATACTATATAACCTCGCAAAGGATGTAAACAAATAAGACCATGTTATAACTTCACATTTTTTGGTTTCACCTTTGGTATGCCATTCGCTTAAAATGTATCTGAATAGAACTTGTATTATAGTCTTGTTCTTAACATGACATCTATACATAAAGTATAGTATACACACACTACAGTCGTAAGCTCAGTAATTTACCGATGCTTCTTCGTAACAATACGAGTAAAGCTCAGTAGTGTTAGCTCATTATATGAACTCTGAATGGAAAGTTCTTATTTAAGTCCAAATATTTGAAAAGTACTCACTGGAATAAGTGGTTGCGCAGGAGGACTTGTGGCAGGTGAGGCAGGACTCCTTGCCGTCCAGGTTGAGGGTCAGCGTGGTGGCCAGGCTCGGCCGCGGACACAGCTTGCACCCTCCGTTGTAACGCTCGCACAGACACGTTTCCAACCCGTCCACCTTCAGTTCATTTAACCCGAAACTACCCTCTTTCGCCAATGAAGCAGCCAGCTTCCCCGACTGGCTCACCAAATCACACCCCTGCGGGCACACTTCGCACTTGGCCAAATTTCTATTCGATTCAGAACTCACGTGGTCATTTTGATTCGAGTCCAGTATCGATATCTGACACTTGCCGTCCTTCTTGGTGCTGTCCATGTAGGACGTCAGCGTCACCTCGGAGGACGACCGCACTGTGTTGTTTAGTTTATACTTCGTCATTTTAATGTCAGTCTTATAGTGCAATATTAGAATACCGTTTTGAATACCGACCCGCGTGACATTTTATCCAAAATATTTACATGAGTTTGTATGTTCCTAGTCACAGCACACCACTATTTGAACTTCTACGGCTGTACATGATCACAGCTGCTCGATAAGATTCCACCGCTATAATATTTTTATTTTATATTATCAGATATTTGCAATGTTTATTGAATATGCACTGGTCGTAACAATGGCTTGTAATGAGATATGGTGTTGGTGTAGGCGCTCGTGCTGTGCGCTCGGTGGAGTGCGCGCTGTGAATGCGCTGCGAGGCGGCGCGCAGGTGACCAAATACTGCGATACTTGGCGGGATAAGGCCGGTGCCAGTATCTGCAAACGAAGGGCTTGTTTGTAATTTAACTGCCGCACGGCTACTATCATTTATTACAAGCCTACTAATATTGTATATGCGTAAGTTGGTATAGAGGTTTGTTGTCATTTCCGCAAAAACCTTGTATAAGTTAACTTAATCTAAGTAATGTTTAACTCCCAATTAATTAAAATATGTATGAATTCAAATGAGCATGTATGAAGAGTATGATGAATGTGGGCCAAGCAAAAGAGGTATGTCAGTTTAGAGAGAACTTGCGCTCTATACTCTCTGCCTAGCTAACCCTTTAAGCACTCTGCGTGACATTATGTATGTATGAGGTATGAGTTAATGTTTGCGGGGCTTTAGAACTTTAAACTTTAGGGATGCTGTATACCTTTACCAGTGGCTGAATAGAAAGTTTCAAAGATATTTGCTAAGTACGAAACATTCTTCACGGTGACTGCTTCTAACCTAATTGTAGTTATATATCCTCACGCCTTCCCACAAAGTTCCTCAAAGGGGTAGGCAGAGGTGTATAGGTAGTACCCACACACACCCTTTACTATGTACCATTTGTATCATTATCTAGCGTAGGTATGCAGGTTGTAATTGATTATTAAAACACAAATGTATAAAATAGTCCAAGCATAACGGCCGCCTCAAGGTAAGCACTCTAATATTTTTAGACATCACGTCCTAACATATAAATAATTTTTTATACTTCATTTAATATATCTATACATTCTAGTTCGGAAAAAAATCTGTAAAAAGATAATTCTATCACGCCCGAACAGGGACTTGAACCCTGGACCCTTGGATTAAAAGTCCAATGCTCTACCGACTGAGCTATCCGGGCTTATTTGATGCTTGCGAAATATCTCTTCAGTTGTTATAAATTAAATTGGACCTAACAATTTCGTATTATTAGATATTTTCACATAATATAATATAGAGGCCGTCACATAATGTTGGGTTCCTTTATTATTTATTCGCGTACGTCAATTGAGTGACGTCATCGTGTGTCCTCCACTAATATCGTGGACGGATACTCATAGCGCAAGGTGGTTATTGCCTCCCCATTTAGTTAATACTGTTTTATTCCCTATGTGGGTATTACAAACGTGAATGTGTCTGTAGGTTTGTATGTTACGTTTTCGCTTCTGAAAATGTATGTGATAACGCCGCTATACACGACAAAGATGTCACGGTCATTGTTAAATCTTCTTCATATATAAAAATGTATGTTTGTCTGTACGCCCTTTATAGAGTCATAGCCTGGAGCAATTTTATGAAATTTTAGGTGAATTAGAGAATGCATGAATTCACAATTGGACTCGTTAGGTGGCGCCACTGGGTCCGTGGCTTTTATTTTTTCACCCAACCGACGCTGGGCGGGACAACGTTAACAAAGTTATTAATAACGAAATAAGTGGTAATGCGGCCTGATAGTCGAGTGATTACAAGTCGCGTCTGTGAAGCTAAAGGTTGTGTTCCAATGATCAGATATTCTTCTGTATGTTAATTAATTACAAAAAATAATCACACCGCGAGCTTGAGCGGTGAAGGAAAACATGGAGGGGAAACCTGCATACGTCTGAGAAGACATTCAAAGGCGTATGTATAGTCGTGCTTGACGGCGATGTGCTCGCCACCTGTCATGTTGGCAAGTAAAATTCATCTGGCGGAAAGTGGGTATGTTCGTACTACGTATACTCCTCGGCCTAACTCTTCGGGGATCCTTGTAGGAAGGAGCGTGAAGATATATGTATTTATAATTAACTTTATATTTGAACTAATTAAGTAAACACATTGAAATAAAATACGTTACTATAATTATTATGTGTGTTACTACACTATACTTTATAAAACACCTGGCCCATTATGTATTGATTTCATTAAATTTACGTTAATAATAAATAGAATGAGTTATGAATTAATATCATAAGCGAAATAATACCTCTCTTTAAGAAATTTCAATTCGGCGAGGTTATAGGTCATGAGCCCTCTCTAGATATCCAGAAGGATAAGCTTCGTACTAAATATCTACATCTTGATGCCTTCCCGAGGGGTTGCTGGTTGTCAGGTTAGGTGGAGGCTCACCAGAGATATATCTGAGTGCCACGGAACAGACTATACCTACATATACTAGACGCCTTTGAATTTCTTCTCAGACGTTTGCAGGTTTCCTCTCGACGTTTCCTTCACCGCAAAGCTCGCGGTGTGACTAATACATATGACACAATATCTGCGCGTTAATCTGATGCGTTAATTATGTTTGTATGAAAATGTATATTGTTATGTATTTAATAAATAAATATTGACAACATAGTTGCGCGGACAACAAAACACGGGAGCGGTGGCTAATGGTTGACTGCTTCTCGTATAGTAGTGTGGCAGTAGCTCGGTTGGGTGTATCGAGGAAAGAGGAGGCTGGAGAACAAAGAGAGCTATTGTACTCATTGCTCGCTCACAGGGTTTCAGAAAATAGAACAGTTGTCTTCTAGAAGTTATGGGGTTTTTGAAAATATCTTAATGATGATGCAAATGCAAATGCAAATAAAACAAATATCTCCAAAGATTTGACAATGACATCATTATTTAAACAGATTTTTATTCCTTATAAACTTGTGGTATATAACAGTAATTTTTTTTTCACGATATGTGTTGTTAAAAGCAACTTTTTATGTTGATTAAGTTCTTAAAATTCGGATCGGTCAGACAATGCTCCCCTATTGCCAGCCAACCAACCTTGCCTGTAGTCTCAGAAGCCATAAACACTGCAGGATAACTCCCCACAGAAGAGTAAGGGAGTGTCCTACCTGCAGTGTACAATACATACATATTTTACAAGAAAAGAAAGTATGTACAACCTTACGTGTCTACTTTACGGTGTATGCGCCCGATACAAGTAATATATCGATGAACGATTGCGTGTCGGTAGTAATGCCGCTTTCTTTGTTGATCGAATCGGTATGTACAGGGAGCAAGGTGAGCACTTTGAGCTATGGCAGGTCACTGGAGGCGTCCATACGGACATATGAGGTATTGGACTTTATGGGATACTGGTGTTATGTGTAGTCGCTATGCCGAATATTATCATTATCATTCGAGCCAGCGGGTCTGACTTAAAAGACGTAAATTAAACGTAAATTCACAAGTTCTCCGCCTCCCAAAGTGCGTTATAGCTCGACTTTATAGCATTTTTACACAGCATCGGGAGTCGTGGTGGCCGAGTGGTGGTGGCCCAAGTTCCATGATTAATCATACCACGAGATTTACGATGATGGAACACATCGTTTGAAAACTTGCAGAGTTTGGGAAGAAATTCGAAGGTATACAGGTCGAGCTTGTGAAACGGCGATGGACTCGCCATCTGGCATCTAAATTTACCTCCGAAGAGAAGAGGGACATACACCTCTGCCGACCGCTTGGGGGAAGGCGGCGTAATATGTAGGTATAGATACATGTGTATACAATAACAGTTAGTTCTTCTGTACGTGTGTTTGTCATTTACTCCCCCAAACAGCTGGACTTAAACCTTGACCTAATTTTGTGTGTGAATTGTTTGGAAATACAATTGATTGTTTCATGAGCCTTTGATCTTTAATTTTTCACCCAAGCGTGGCTGGGCGGGACAGGTAGTAAATATCTTTATATACAATATACATATATATATATACTTATTGTTATATACAACACAAGATAGCATAACGATAGGATAGACTGAAAATCTATTTGATGAAAATGACCAGTCTGCTCTAATAGCTATATATATTACGCTCCCCGCCCACAGCGTGGCTGACGCCATCCTACAATTTGCGAGGCGGAAACGAGCAATTACTGCAGTCCGATAATGGCGTGATTAGGTCCTTATGCCCATTACAACAAGGTACACTTCCCTTGGGCGTTACTTACTACGAATTGATAGAGCTATTAATGCCTGCCAGCAAGAGGAAGGTAACTATAAAAGTTACATACTTCAGCTTCAACTAGTTAGGGCGTCTTCAATGTCTTTTTGTCTTCTCACAACAGGTATACATCCACCTTTCGCCGGAGATGTATCTTAGGTGGTAACGTGACAGATGGCGAGTGCATCGCCCTTTCTGAAGCGTCATTGAATTATTTCCTAAAAGGTATGCAGGTTTACTCTTTATGTTTATTCAACTAGGTAAGATATCTTATCAATTCAAATGCTTAGCATTCTTCTAGATTGCTCGCGATGACGTCATGATCAACGATGTTCTATGAAAAGGTGTGCGTGAGAACATCCGAACTATTACACTAGTATGGCTATCTAGAGGGGTACCAGTGAGCCTATCCGGGAGGTTTATTCATTAAAATAATTTTGTACGCATTGTTGGGAATTTGTCAATACCTATTATTTTCACCAGTGTCAACACGAATCGTACTACTTTCAATAAAGTTCAAATTCCTCTGATTTCCGGTATGCAATTGCTGTGGTACCAGTCGGTATGGCCCAGCTGTAAGTGGTTCACCTGTGTATCGACATTGGCGCGGAGTGGTCGGCGACTGGCCTTTGAGATATGTGGCTAATTAATCGGTAGGGTCACTCGAACGCGGCCTTCGGCGCTCGCTAAGATAAGGAACCGGTCTTACAATATTTGGAAAAAGTACACTTTACTTAAATTCGGTTGGCGCACGTGTATGTACGACTTTTGCTATAACAATAGGTATTCCACGCGGTATCGCTCGCGTTATATGTAAACCTGTATTTATTTGTCTGTTTGCAAGACGATGTATGTAACTAAGATGCCAATACAACTAGGAGAATGGCCAAGGAAAGGATTATCGTAAGGGAATCCCTGAAAATTGCATTTATGGCAGAAAAACTTATCTATCGACTATTTATACAATTCCATCTAATACGTTCTACATAGACTTTGAAACTCTCCAACTGATGTACCCCAAGCCGGCTACATTTCAAAGTAAATAATGTGAAGATGCATTTTAATTTTTGGCATTTTGGACTTAAAGCTTAAACATGGCGTATGCTACGCCAGGTTTAAGCTTTAAGTCAATAATAATAAAATACCCGACACCAAACATAAAACCAGCAACATCGAAAGAAGGCATAGCCTATGATAAGGGGCTAAAATAATGCTTGGATCTTAACTTATTTGGAAATGTTTATTTGGGAATGTAGTACGCCTAGTATATCCATTTACCCCTTATCCCCTGAAGTATGTCTCCACATGCGTGTCTATGTAAGGCCCGTAATAAAGGCCTTATGCTTGAAGGTTTGCTGCAGGTCAAGCTCGAACCTGCCACCTTTATATGTAGATAGAAAGCAGGGCCACTTAACTTATGTAAAAAACAGCTAAGTAGGCGACTGACGGTGCAATGAGAACGCTAGTGATGCTCTCCAGTTTCATAACATGCGGATCAAACCACGTCTATCGGTGACTGTAAACATACGTCCACTAAAGTATGTACTTTGTGTATGTATGCAGGCCGAGGCTGTATCATGTGTGACGTCACACGTATCACGCGTCATATTCATTGCCTGTTCTGAGATGGGTTGGGTGGGTAATGGTTGGTCTATTAGCTGTTCTTACAATAATAATAATACTTTATGTTAATAATATTTTTTTATGGCTTGCCATCAGGTGTACCGCATACTAGTTGGCCGCTTATGAGGTATAAAAAAAACTAGATGGGTTTCCTTCACAACTGGCGCCAGGTCGGCGTACTCTTCACGGGAGATACCTGTCTTAGAGTTTATATAGGTACATATGTATTTATTATTTAACATATAAATGTGAAGGCTTCAAAATATATAAGTTGTTGTGTACTGTCTCTAATTATCACAAAAAAAGGTAAAAATATATGTCAAATAAGATAAAAATAGCCGAGGTGGCCGAGAGTTTCCTGCGACACCAAGATCGCACGTTCGAATGTCGACTGTACCAATGAGTTCTTCTGAGTTTAAGTACAGTGATTGAAGGAGAACATAGAGAGGAAACCTGCATACGTCAGAGAAGAAATACAAAGGCGTATGTATAGTCGTGCTTGAGTAACGATGATGGACTCGCCATCAACCACGTTGGCACCTAAAATATATTTCTTGCGGAAAGTGGGTGTGTGAGAACTTCCTAGACACCTCTGCCTACCTCTTCGGGGGGTGAGGAGGTAAACGTAATAAACATGCATGGTTCTAAATACCTTTTATAATCTACAAAAACACAGCAACAGTAAATAATAACAGCATATCATCATACGTACAACAGATACAGTGAAATCTCTTACGCCTCGGTCGTAATGGCGGTGTAAGCTGGACTTCAACTCCCAATATATATATTTATATTGTAAGCACAAGACATACATAAATATAGCACCCAACAGCCCGCGCTATGGATGTCAAAATATACATAGACATAATCGTCAATTGATACCAATCTTAAATTGTATGAAAACGCTTCCGTTATCAGAAAATTTGTCACAAAAAGTGGTAGACTACTCGAGTTTCATTTGCTTGAATACAGTTAATGGATGGTTACAACACGTTTACTGAAAATATTTGATTTCACTTGCAATACAAGCGGTCTATTTTAATTGTTAAACTATTCTCTTTTGGGTGCAAATAGATAGAAATGGTTTTGAGAGAGAGTTTGAAATTGATTTCGATCAGCTGACTATGACATTCTGCGCTAAGAATGATGTAAACCGTGTTTCTAAGGGCATGGTTCAACCGAACATTCGGCAATATTGAAATACCCAAGAATTTAGGTACTGTAGCACCCACATCACAGGACCAAATTTCACCCGTTTTATACCATAATTATCTACCTGAGCTGTGTGTGGGTATTACCTATACACCTCTGCCTACCCCTTCGGGGACCCTTGTGGGAAGGCGTGAGGATATATTATTATTATTTTATCTACCTGAGCTGATGAATGGAGATGCATGTAAGCCGAATGCGTGTAAACCAATAAAAGTCAAGTTACCTGTAGATAGTGTCAAAGTGTTGTGAGTTCAGTTCTTTTCGAATGTAGCAAGAAGTACCAACTCACCAAAGAGGAATCCAAATACACCCTGGGCACTGACGGAAAACACTTTAGGAACGATACCTGTAAGGGTTGACACGGCGTGCCGCCGCGCCGGTCGCAGCACGAGTGCCGATGGCCAGGGGAACAACTGGCGTTTTGTCTTAGTTCCACTGTCATTGACGCCTAGGTGCATGATCTAGGGGCTAGGAAAACAAGGCTCATTATCTGGTGACCCACAGTTCTGGCGTTCGGTGGCTTCGAGGATCACACAAGGCACACGGCTCCTGCTAGGCAAATACTTATCTAGCGGTGAACTGAAAAGAGTTGTTGTTTCGCAAAGAGTCTTCCCCGACAAAATTGAGCAGAGGAGCGCAGAAGTTAACTAACACTTCTTCTACACAATGATAATTATTAAGTTAACATCATGGCCGGTTGGGCCTTCAACCCCTATGGCAATAGCATAATGCCAGCCAGCTGATTAGCTGAACTAATCCTTTAAATACTCGAAAAAAAGGTACATTTTGACTTGCACTGTAATAATACACCTTTATCCATTCCATATCCATATTCAATATTTTTTTATCCATTCTCTGCTTTTTGGCGAAGGTCCCCAAAGAGGTAGAATGTAACGTGCAGAGATATAATAACATACAATAAATATTCCCCAAATCAGGCCACCCATCCTACTTGCCCACTCAGGACTAGCCCAAAATGTGAGTGTATCAAACGTAAGAAGCGTATCTAATATTAGCTGGATCCGTGATGTTATTGTTAATTAGTGGATCCATGAATCCTGCGATGAGAGTGCCTTTTTGCGCGCCGCGGAAGAGGCGAGGCCGCTCTTTGTTCCGCCTCGCCAGCCGCGGGGTGTCGCCCGTGACGGCTGACATCGCAGCCTATACATTTTCGGCCAATTATACAATCATACCATATATATAATTAAACATTAATATATAATAACTAGTCATATTTAAGGCCGTTGCACCCGCGATATATTTGTCTGGTTATGGCACGTATAAGCCTCGCTGAATACACGAGACATGTAGCGCATACCCTGAGTCCCTCACAGTGTAGACAGAGAGTGTAGAGCGCCAGTTCTCTGTAGACTAACATACCTCTTTGGCTTTTGGATTTATATCTATACTACGCAAAAAAAAACATTTAGAGTTGTGAAAAAAAAACTTAGGTAAATGTCTAGTCTATTCCACTATGGTAACCATACGGTAGGAGCAAAATCAGACGAAAAAAATAACATGCAAACGTGTAACCCAATATACCTTCTCCACGCCTTCCAACAAGGGTGCACGAAGGGTAAGCAGAGTTGACATATTGAGGTGCCAACATGACAGATGGTTTCTCGTTCAGGACTATGGATACGTCTTTGAATTTAATTTTTGAACTGAATGATTGTAAGAGCAGTTTGCAGTTGCATCGATGTGATTGTTATGTTTGCGTCTTAAGAATAACAATATACCTATATAAAACACTAAAATTCTTATAATTCTAAATGCATACGTAAGAACCTATACCTAGCAACTAAGTAAATATTATTAAGAAATTATTTAATATAATCCTCCCATAATTAGGCTATTGATGAGCCCTAAGCACAGTTACTTACTAATCATTGTGTGCGTACGCTATAATGACTCGCAAAGTTCTGCATCGATTGTGTTCAAATTTTGACACAATGTACACGTTTTTGGGATGGTTTTATATCAAATTTCCTATAAGTAACAGTTTCTATAATCAAGCGACCACAATGCGCCACAGAGAAGCATGGCGGAGAACATTGGTCATTACTTAATTAATCAATTCAATTATGATTATGTTAACGATTGGTAAATAATATGTACCGAACGATAATGCTTACTTAACTAATGCTTAATTATAATTCAGCAAACAAACCGTTATGGGTAATGATTTCAAAGAAGTAATCGGTAGACGTGCTAATTACAGCAATATAGTTCAGTCGTGGGCCGGGTCCCTTGGCAGGTGGCGCCGCTGCTACGGTTGGCCAATTTTCATAAAAACAAAATTGTACATCGGAGGCTAGACTTGGCTAGCGATAGTTCCGGTACTGCAGGAAGCCGCTGATAGGTAACGAACGGTCTGCAAGTCAAGCATTAATTTGTGTTTTATTGAGCTGAGTGATTGAGGCAACTCTTTAACTATAGTTATGTTTAAGAGAAGTAGGAAGTAGGAAGACCGCCAGTCCTCTTTACACTAACATAATTCTTAACTACATAATATTATCTACTAAGTTTAATAGGACTATGTCAGTTATTGCAGACACAGTTAGGTGGAACACGCCCTCTTTTGCCAGAGATACATTTAGTCCGTCGTCCTATAAAATGTACCTTAAGGTATAGCTTAGCGCCATCTAGAGTTACGTAGCGTAAGCACGATTTCGTTTAGCTTATGTTAGTACTAATTCTTATTTATAAATGACTAGCCCGCGGCTTCGCCCGTGTGGAGTCCGAAAAAGTAGCTTATGTATTTTCCTGCTAGAATCGGTTCAGCCACTAACCCGTGAAAGAGTAACATACTTTATAATATTAGAACAAAAATTTTTCGGGATTTAAATCCTAGATATAAGCCATCACCATTTCATGTTTCAGCCAAATCGGCTCAGCCATTTTGCCGTGAAAGATTCGCAAACATCCAAACTTACTAACATTTATAAAATTAGTAAACGTATACTATATATTTTTTTAATAAAAGGTTCGTTAAAATTGTATCTTAAGTTAAAAATCTTTGATACGAGTGCCACCTTCAATAGCGGTAAGAAATGATAAACCACTTATAGGTTTATTTATAACGCCATCTGTTGTCAAGTAGCATGGAGACGGTGTTGCTATTCACAAATATATCTGATAGATGGCACTGTTGAGTAGTCTATAAATATTATAAATAATAAATAAAATAAATAAAATAAATAAATAAATAAATAAAAATGTTTTATTTTCATTAACAAATAATACTACCTGACTCGACCTAGACTCGAAGTGTCGTATCTTTAATGATATTTATTGTGCAGTGAGTATTAATATGAACCTACCATACCATACTACCGTATGCAGTCGCTCTGGATATGCACAAAGAATGGGGCGTTAGTTCCCCCTACTCTTGCACTTCATCCGCATTCATGAGACTGTTATTTTATACAGTAATACACACTTGAGTAAGAATTGAGAATTTTATATATCACGTTTAGGACTACATATTGGGAGTATTGATTACTTTGAGTGAGCCTTAACCATGCAAGAACTTTGATATCAAAATGTCTACAAATGAAAACACAACTTTTGAACGTTCTATGGCTATTTCCAGATGGCGCCACCATGCTAACGCAACAGCTGGCGCGACGCGCGTTTCTATTGTACGGCTTCATGCGTATTATATACGTCTTTGAATTTCTTCTCAAACGAATGCAGGTTTCCTCTCGATGCTTTCTTTCACCGCCTTTAGCTTAGAAGTAGTAGTTTGGGTTTCGAATGTGCAACATGAGTTGCAGGCTAGTTGCACAGAATATCGAATTAAATAAAATCATAGGCGAGATATACATTCGTAGCAATTTTCGATATAAAAAAAGAGTATAGAGTTTATTGCCTTTGCGTCGTTTTGTTCTTGTTGCATATAAACCAGACTTGTTCATGTTATTCGAACACTACCTTTTTCGGGCTAATAAAGAAAGACGATCTTATACCGATCTCACCTGTAAAATTCCTGTAAACTTTGTGGTGATTGAATTAATCAGCAAGCGAATGATATTATCTTTATACAATTAGACGACATGATGATAATAACACATAACTTCCTAAGTGTACCGCTCGCGACCAACGCGATCAAATCTATTCAATATATATTTTGACATTCAATATAACCTTTTTGATATTTTTTATCATTTTGACATATGTACCTATTACACACATTGTAACTGCGTTTTTATATAGAGTATTCATATGACAGTGATAAAACAACCTTGTAATTAAATAACATTCTATTCTATTACAATAATACAATTGTAACAGGCCGATATCTATACATTATTGATATTGAAGAAAAACTATGGCTCTTTAGAGCAACAGAAGCAAAAACAATAATAATTATTAGATTATTTTGTCGGTATGTTTGTACACGCGTCACGTAAAAAATACTGCATGGAATCGACTGCAATTTTTACCGATGTTTTTATATACATGTCTAATGGTCTAAACTTAAAATATAGGTATCGTTTTGACGTTGGAAAATTAGGAACATTTTAACCCGGTGTCGCTACGATCGCGTCCCAAATATATTTTCTTTAAACAGAAGCGAAGCTGGGTGGGACAGTTAGTGAATATGTCCTTTAAGAAGATGTCAGTGCTCGCAGTCATGTACAGTAGCGATGAACTAATTAATTGTCGCTAAGAACGTGGCCTGACGAGGTAATACGTGTGAGCTAAGGCACCGGTTAAGGCTGCATAGGAGCGGTTTCCTCTTAGTGACGCTCGCGGGCGGATGTTTCCTTTTGTTTTGACCTGACCTTACATAACGTACATAAAAATGTTATCCTTAAAATTACATCTTGTGATGTAATTTACGGTGCAACGAATCCTAACGCGGATTTCCTAGGAGTAATGGATTTGCGTCCTCGACCCAGTCTCTGAAGGCAGATAAGACTAAGTCCGTCCTACGTATTGATTAGTTCGTTTAATTACTTAATATATAAAATAATAATAAAAGTAATAATATAATAATAAAAGTGATAATAACTAAAGTCAAGATAGGTAATAACGAACCCTTCATTTAGAATTACCATCATTGTTCAGATATGTCCAACTGGGGCCTTCGCCGGTGTATATACATAAAGTGGTGAAATTTAAATTACGTGACAGTTTTCATTCTCACACAAACTTACGAGCTGTGGCTTGTTTTTTTACCATAACGATGGCAATCTTACGATGGGTAGACCACCCGATGGTAAGCGGTTACCGCGCCTTTGGACCTTGAGGAGCCGTATGCTGTACTCTCTGTGAAAAACCTTAACGGGAAGCTCGTTCCAAAGTCTGAGCCCAAACCTGAATAGTATCGAGTTGAGGGTAGATATTATTTGGGTGTATAATGTGTCGCCCACGCTCTGACGAACGTTACTGCTGACTGTATTATAAAAAAATATTTCGGTTTACTTATTTACAGTCTGAATTGGAAGTGTTCAAATCACATTCGACCTTACGCCCACCTTGTGCTAGCAGGGCCGGTCCACGGCCAGCCAGCCAGCCGCGCTACGCATCTTAAAGTCGCCATTTGTATGGCACTCACGTCACCCCGAACCTCTGACAATATAAGGATTCGCGAGTGGTCGAAGTTCGAATGTCATTCATTTCTTTAATAAAAAGCTTATTAATTTACTTTGTAAGTAACCATGGTACCTTGAATGCTGCCCAGCCTCCCTTGTAAGTCCGCCACTCCAGTGTGTATCACCTCTTATGAATATAGGTCTGACAGCTGCTTGAGGTCTATCTCTCGTCACTGACCACCAGCCGTGTTCACATGGCAACTTTCGCCATTAAGAAAAAGAAAGAAAACCAATAATCAGCTGACGTGCGCTACACGTAATAAAATATTACAAAATTAATAATGAAATGTGGACGAAGCGAAACAGGTATGTCTATAAGTTGAAGAAAACCGGCTATAATCTTTCTTTGTGATGGACTCGGCGTGATGTCAAGATGATGATGAATAAACTAACCTTTTGTGTTCCCCTCCCTCTCCTTGTGTAACCCTCCACAAAAATTGACATAGCTAAATTTGGGGCTACGTCAATTTGTGTGAATAAATCCCAAGGTGTTATGTAGAAATATATCCCTTAACATGCCTTCATAAGGAATGGTAAAATGGGGAACTAGTTCGAACCTTTGGCTGCTAGCAGACTCTTAAGGGCTTACTTTTAGTGCTATTCGCCTATTTTTATGTTTTTTATGTAATATCTATTATTAACAGCATGACGAAGAGGCAGTTTGTCTATATATATATGAATGCGTTAATCTAAAGGGACTAATAATGCAATTTTGATAATATTTACCAGAGACAGTTGTATAACCACGTGCGAAAAAGACTCAAAGCAGCATTGCCACTCTGGGTAGCAAAGCTAAAGAGAAATATGTGTAAATATAATTGTAATATGTTTGTATTATCACATTTACGCGGACGAAACCGCGAGCCCCAGCTAGCGTGGGAAGAGATACACACTACAGCCCCATAATACCCTGCCTAAGGAAATCCTAGCGATAAACCATTTGTGCTTTGGAAATACACATCAAAGCGGACCATCCATTGGCGAGCACAATTAGACATTGTGGTGGTCACCTTAGGTAACTATTGAATAGTTTGACGTCAATGAAAAATGACAGCATCCCATGGAAAGATATTACAAGTGTCAATATGCCACAGAAAGTTATGATGATTAATTAAATATATTACAATATACTAGCCGTGCCCGCGACGTCATCCGCGTGGAATTGTGACTTTGGGCAGCATTTTGGATCTTATCTCTCTTTGGATATGTTAAATGAAGCTTTCCTCAATATAAATTAGTTTGAAAGACATCTAAATCGGGTTTTTGAGATTAGCGTGCACAAAAGCACAGACAAGCAGATTAACAGACAAAAATTGTAACAATCATTGTTTTGGGTGCTATTTGCGTTGATAAAGGTCCTAATAGCATTTTTCTCATATATCTTCCATATACAGACAGCGATCCGTTACATTTTTATTATGTGTATGGTATGGACTAGGTGAACATTCAGTGCTAACACGTCACAGTGTGGTTAAGCGGAGCAACCACAGGCGTACATGACAATAGTAGTGTTGTACCCTTAGTGTCACCTCACTACCGTCCCCTTTCCTCGAGAGCTATGTCACTGGCGCTGGCCTTGAGTGTAAAGAGCGTTAGCCTACGCTACGACATACGCTCCTCACAATGATTTTTTATAATGAGATTCTACCTATAACGATTAACCATGAATCGTAGTGCCCGAGTAGTTTAAGAAGTCTTTTTACACAAACGTGATTGCAGGATCAAAGCCCGGCTCAAATTTATCAAAGTTATCAAAGTAACTTATTACAGTGCTGTCATTACGAGTGATACGGCGAAGGAAAATATTGTGATGAGACCTCCATTGTGATACAAATTTCAATGTATAGTATGTATTTGAGCAACAGCGACCAATTTGCCATTTTGCACGTTGGTACATAAAATATTTCTCCGGTGGTTTGGATACGTCTCTGCCTACCTCAACGGGGACCCTTGCAGGGCGTGAAGATATATTAGAAACGGCCGTCTTGCCTCTGTCATCTGTCATCTGTCACGTCGTCACCAACGTGTATGTGGGATGTAACGGGGGTGTTGTACCTCTAGACCTAGTCCTGAGACCAGATACTTATGCACTTGACACTGATACAAAATAAGTCCGCCAAGCCACTTGGAGGGGAGTATGACGTACAGGCGCATATTTCTTGTATTATTCCTGTAATATTGAGGAAGGTAATTATATAACTAAAATATTATATTTCCTGCCTTTTCCTACTTGTAGGCATTACAAAATACTAACAATATATTGAAAATATTTGATCAATTAACTTCGTGATTAAGGCAATACATACGCCATTTTAATTCATCCCAAGTTATTTCAGGAATTTATGATTTTAGAGAAGCATTATTATCTATGTTATTGGCTTTGAAAGTTTTGAACGTGTAAGTAGTTTATCACTCAATTCTCGCCGGATATATATTTAGGTGCTAAAGTGACTGGCGAGTCCATCGCCATTATTCAAACGTTACCATACATACATCTATACGCTTTTCTTCTGAAACGTGCAATCCTCTGGATGTTTCCAATCACCTTAAAGCTCGTATTGTACAAATCACTGTACTTAAGTTTAGAAAAACTCATTGGCATAGACAAGATAGGAGCTTGCAACCATTGCGAGGCAGGCTACTCGCACCACTTGGCCACCACGACTCTTGACTAAGACCAAAATGATTTGTCTGATTAAGTAGATGAGATAAGATATTACAATATTCTCTGGCTTTGCTCCCATTAATTGGAGCAGAAATTGGTATCAAGTGTGAAAATTTAACCCATTATATATTACGTGCATGTACCTACTATAACATGACGCCGACCCAGGGTCCTTATGGTGTAGGCACAAGTAGAAGAGCGCAAGTCCTTCCTAGACTGACATAACTTCTTCGCATCCACATTAATCGTTCCCTTGAAGAGAATGCACGAGTTTTAGTCTTCCTCCCTTCGATCCTTGCTTGTTTAATCAATGTCGCATTATGATAGTGTCAAGTCAATCGATACAATGCGATACTATTTATATATAATGCATATACTTACATTATTTACAATACCAACAATTAACTATATTTACAATGTACAGTTGAAAGTAACTACTAACAGATAAAATATTTGTCCCAAATCGGTATCCCGAGGCAACGTGCCAAGAAGACTAGCAGCATTGCCACGCTGGATAGCAATGCTGATTCTCTGAGCGAGATATGTGTGCAATGTATTATGTGTTTGTCTATACATAGGTAGGTATACCTAATGCAGCCCTTTCAATAGAAATTGTTCTGTATTTGACGATATGAAAACAGGAAAAATGTTGAGTGATTCCGTTGCCGTTACTGGTATTATTCGCTTAATTAACTTTATGGGAAAACCATAAATACCATATAACGACCATATAACATGATAATGATGTGGTCACCATTGTACACAGTTATTTTAAGAGAGTTTCAAGTTTTGTGTAATAATTGTACACTCTACTAGCTGAGTACTGATCATCCGCTATTTAAGGGCCGAGTCACAATGGGGGTACCTGCTGGGAAGGATGGCAGGAAAGGAGTTGCATACCTACCTTAAAACGCTAGAAAGCTTAAAGTTCTGGTATTGACATCACATAGTCTACATTAGGATACACTAGAATTTCGTCTGAGCAGAAAACTTGAGACTTACAAATAAAATATATGATTTGAGTGATTTATTCGAGCATTATTAACACAGTTAATAATATATTGATAAGCGATATATTAATTATGAGTGCTGTAGGTATAGATCAATGACCTAAGCAGGCTCGTGAGCTGAGCGGGGCAACGGCGAATGACAATCGGCGCGTGCGCATACGTTTCTAGAACATTCGACTAAAAATTCCATTAAAAATGTGTCATTGGTGTCGAGGTAACATTAGTATAAGTCGGTTGTTATATAACTCAAGGAAACAAGCCGCCTTCAGAAAATGGTTTGCAGTTTGAACGGAACAAGGTTGACATCGCGCGATTGATACCTCTGGTGTTGTAAGCGAACAAAGACAACGATTACAACTCACCATAAGGCAGGCCGTATTCTTGATAGCATAACAAAAAAAAGCAGTCCACTGCGTAGTAGTAAAATCGTCAAAAACTTTTTATATGTGTGGCACTGTTATCAATACGAAGCTAATTAAATTTAATTAACTAAAAAAACTGAACGTCGGTCGATAGTGTTATCACAATAACTCCCCTTGTAATCAGTTCCCTTCGTCACCATCGCGCGCAATGTTGAACACAAAGCTAATGGACCACGGAGCACTGCCACAACGAAAGCTGCCATCTAAATATTGCTGTCTCACGTTGGTTTGTCGATCAACACCAGCCAGAATGTCTCAACTTGGCGAATGTTTGGCCAAGCAATTATTTGTGATATCTAGAATATATGTTAAAAAGCCTTCGACCAGTTGTAGTGGCAGCCCCAAACGTTTGATTTTTAGTGAAAAGGCAATACAATAGTGTATGTAGGCACTAGTCTACTGCTTGGCGGCGGAGTGTCTGTCATGCTAAGTACAGTCCTACATGTATGTAATCATAAGGAAGGATAAATCGTGATGTACATGTTTCAGTTCTCTATTATTATCCTCCTTCTCTTGTGCCAGTGGTACAGACGCAGGGTATCCATCGAACGTGATGTGGGAGAAGCATCTGCGAAGGTATATTTTTAGAGCACAAGTCGGCCATGCGTTTGGATTTATGTTGTAGTTGTTGTAAAAGCCGGGTTACGGTGGGCGGACCGCGCTGTGGCTCGTGCTGTCGTGGGCGGCCCGCGCTGTGGCTCGTGCTGTCGTGGGCGGCCCGCGCTGTGGCTCGTGCTGTCGTGGGCGGCCCGCGCTGTGGCTCGTGCTGTCGTGGGCGGCCCGCGCTGTGGCTCGTGCTGTCGTGGGCGGCCCGCGCTGTGGCTCGTGCTGTCGTGGGCGGCCCGCGCTGTGGCTCGTGCTGTCGTGGGCGGCCCGCGCTGTGGCTCGTGCTGTCGTGGGCGGCCGCAGGGCCTGGGAGGCGTTAGCTCGACTCTTCATTCAATACTCGATCGCGATGGACAAATATTATAAAATACACTACTTATTAGCTAAACACTACTACTTAGCTACGCTAAATATATATTTGGTAACGAAATATATATAATACTAGTAACGTACTTTTCACAAATAGGAAAAAAGAGAAATATTTTTAAATACTTGTCTTCTTTTATCAATTACTCATTACGTGTATTTTCTTTAAATGTAGCCAATGTAGAGTACCTGTTATTATTGAATGACAAGTACTCGACACGCCTTCCTAAGCCACATCCCTCTCGACTCCATACTTAGAGTACCACCTCGCACCACCATAAGGTGATTTTGAAGAAAAAACCATCCAAATGATAGAATCAGTCCACGTATTATAATTGAGCCGCGGCGCAATGGTCACGCAACAACACCACGGGCTCGATAATTGACCACATTCGGTTAATTAGTGTTAATGACGCAGGCGATAACTTTACGAAGCCATAAATATGTTGTAAGCCTATTGTTATTGTATGTATGTTTGAGTACATACACGATTGCTAAAATGCAAGCCATTCCTGGAACTGATACCACATATCACAGAGGTTGAGCGCACTGGTGTTGCCACACTGGGCCAGTAGCTCCTCCATACGAGGAATCCCAATCACCGGCGGTGGCAACACAAGGATTGTAGTTTGAATCTTGATTGTAACATGATTTTAACGTATGTACAGTTAATCACACCGTGAGCTTACGGTGAATGAAAACACATCGCATCGAAAACCAGCAAACGTTTGAGAAGAAATTCAAAGACGTCATGATTGAGTCACCTAAATGTATGTCCGGCGAAAAGAGACTAGGCGGGCGCATTCACCTCCGCCTATCCCATCAGAGACGCTTGTTGGAAGTGGTGAAGATACAAAGAACCACAATCACATAGAGCTGCTCTCGGGTGCGTTAGTTCGTTCGCTTATTTCATCGCGCAGAAACTACTAATCTGAATTATCGTGCATGCTCTCTAAGCCTGTTTTGTGAGAAAGGCATGTATCGAAGAACGAAGCAGTAATCACATTATATACCTTCACGCCTTCCCAAAAATGTTCCCGAAGGGGTAGGCAGAGGTGTATAGGTAAAGGTATACTTTTAGGTGCAATCGTGGCAAATGGCGTGTTCATCGCCGCCCTCTCAAGCACGACTTGAATTTCTTAATAAGCGTATGCGGGTTTCCTCTCGATGTTTTCCTTCACCGTAAACCTCTTGGTTTGACTTATCACTATAAGTTAGAAAGCCTCATTGGCACAGTCGGGATTCGAACTTGCAATCTTTGTGTTCTTCAGTACACCCGCGTGGCTCAACTAGTAATGTATAAGATAACAATAGGTACATTACAATCAGGTATGTTTAACAATAATTCAACAATCCATCACAATGTGCGGGTTCCGTAAACTTGCCACGAGATTATTGCGCACTGACAAGGACGAACACGATAAAACGTAATTAAACATACCGGCAGTGTTGCCGTCGTAGAGAGACTACATTAATTTCACAATTATTTGATTGCTTTTAATATGTATTCATACTTGCAGGTGTCCAAGGGTCAAGGGCGATCGACACGCTGCATCATACAAAATTAAGTATATTTTTATATATCACTGAGGCGGCACTGCAGCATACGGTCTGATGGTAAGCTCTCCCACTATGGACGCTTGCAGCACCAGGGCTGCAGCTTGCTGCCGACCCATATTATATTTCAGTAGCGTACAGAATCACTGTATATTAGGCTTTGACATATAAAAGCAAACTTTATTGCGTGCAAAGTCTATATCCTACCACCGCACCTCTCGCCATCGACGGGGAATTCATCCCCACACCTCTGAACCAAACACTGTACAGCGGAATTTCTAAGGAGTTTACTTACGCGAACTCCGAACCTTTAGAAAAAACTTGCCATTAGGGCTTTTTATAAAGAGTACAGCATGGAGTTCTTCAAGAAAGGCGTGAAATGATTCCTTCAGGGTCTGTAGCGCGCGACCGATACCCCTAGTGTTGCAGATGTCTCTGTTAGGCGAGGCGCATGCTTGTTAATTTTTTTTCTATACTTTTAAAGTATAGAAAATAAAGATGTTTCTGGAATCTTCGCGATCCTTCTCGACGCGCCCGTAAGTCATGTCCAAGTACAGAGCGTAATAGTAATTTGAAATTGGCGTGTTACCTTCCTTAGCGACGTATTGAAGGAATATTTTTGTTCAGTTTTTCACAGTTATTTCCTTCACACAAACCGTATAAATAACAATTAATGCAAAATAACTTTGATTACGGCGACTATTTCAGTGTTTCAGGACAATTGTCCTCATGAGGCGACCAATGAGGTCAGGCTCGTCATTATCCTGAAAATAGCCGCACCTGATTATTGGCTGTTGTATATTAACATACTTGAACAGCGTTGAGACATTTTTTTTTTAATTCCCCATGGGTGACAAACAAGCATGCGGTCCGCCTGATAGTAAGCGGTTACCGCCGCCTATGGACGCTTGCAACACCAGGGTATCACTCGCGAACTGCCGACTCTGATCATTCTTAGCCTGACCATTCTGGCTTTGTTATCACCTGAAAATAGTCGGCATTGTCAAAATTATCATAGCAATAAACCTTATATTGCTGCCATAGTTGTGCGGAGATAAATAATTTATGAATAAATTAAATTCATTTTCTGACGATTATTTTATCAGAAAAGTTTTTATTTACAATCGAGGGACTCGATTAATTTTATTTATTATTGGTATTTAGTATTTGGTATTTATTTATTATTAAAAATTAAATTGGCGTGAATGAGGGCGTGATTGTAAAGATGAAGAAAGGCATGTTACGTTGGTTTGGACACATAGAAAGGATGAGTGAAGAAAGATTGACGAAACAGATACAAAGCAAAAGTGTGTGCAAGAAGAGGCAGAGGAAGGCCACGTTCCAACTACCTGGATCAAATAGATCGGACTCTGAAGGACGGGAACGTTAAGAGCACTCGAAATCGACGAGCATGTATGAAGAGACTGATGAATGTGGACGAAGCGAAAGAGGTATGTAAGTCTAGAGAGAACTGGCGCTCTATACTCTCTGCCTACCCCGTTAGGGACTTGGCGTGATGATATGTATGTATGTATTTATTATTAAATTAACACGAGCTAAAGTTAATTATGCTGGCTGGAATATATTTATACAATCTTTTTAAATTTTAATGATTTTTAAACTCATATAGATTTTAAGTTAAGTTAAGTTCCGGGCATGATAAAACTTATTGGATTTATTCAGCGTTTTGGTTGGTTTATGGTTACTTATAGCCACACGCCAACACATTGAGGAATAGTCGATAATGTTCGACTATTTCCCAAATTAAGCTAAGCTTGTGTTGTAAACTAGACAACGATATATACCTATACTTATATAAATAAATCAAGTTTCGCGGTCAGGAGCTCTACCCAGTAGACCAGACTGCTATACTTCAATATTTACTTCAACTCTTGACAGAAATGCAGCATATAGCAGGCTTATTATGGGCTTCCACATCTACATATATATAAATAGACTAGCTGTCCCGCCCAGCTTCGCCCGGGTGAAAAACGTGTTTGTTTTTAATTTTGTGTCTCCCGTTCTACCTTGCGGGTGGAGTTTCATAAAATCCGTTCTTAGCTGACCTCTACACCGCGTAAGGAATACTCCTACCAAGTCAATCGGCCTTATAGTTCCTGAGATTTCGTGATGAGTGAGTTCACAAATGGGATCTATAATATATATATAGATAAGAGTTGTGGTGCCCCAGTGGTTCAAGAAACCTGTATACGTTTTAGAAGAAATTCAAAGGCGTACGTATAGTCGTGTTTAAGTAACGGCGATGGACTCGCCATCTGTCACGTTGGCACCTAAAATATATCTGTGGCTAAAAGTGGGTGTATGGCTACTACCTATACACCTCTGCCTACCTCTTTGGAGACCCTTGTGGGAAGGCGTGAGGATATATTTTGATTACTTGTGATGATATGTATGTACATATGTACTTAGCTAGCTAGCTTAGCCTTCCGTTACTGTCATCACCTGTCGGCAGAAAATAGTGATACAAGTAAGAATAGAAAATATTGAGGCCAAATGACAGTGTCATGTTGGACAGTTACTTCAGGTGACGAGATGCGTACGCTGTTGAATATAAAACGATCAAAAAGAAAGCTCACACTGAATCGAAAACCCAGCATGACTAAGGCAGGGCGACCTTGAAAAATATCCTTGTTCGATACAAGGATATTTTTCTCGGAACTCAGCGGCACTCGGCAGCGCCGAAGGATTTCCCATTTGATTAGTGAGTGTATCGCTTACCACGTGGATGAAATATTGCGCAATTATTGTATTGCATAAGAACTGATAAATTTGGGTACCAGCTCCTGCTATCCCCCTTACGCTTGGCCCCTTAGGTTCGTATCCCACAGGGGGTGCCCTTAGCTGTGTTGCTTTGTACTAAAGTGCCTGGCTGGAGGCCTAGGTCTCGCCATTGACCGGTTAAGTAGCATGCTATCCCTCGCATAAGCTGATAGCACGAGTATTCCCTCTCGACGTGGATGATAATTAGATGACAAACGCCTCGTCACGCGGGTTCCATCTGTAGTGTGGCGTAGCTCTACTTTTCGTTAGCATGTTACAAGTTAGATGTCAAGCAAGAAAAAGAAGGCAACCCTTAATATACAGAACATGATCAAAGAAGAATTAAGACGCTCCTAATTCAAAAGCATAACTAAAATATCGTAAATTTTAAAATACGCGTGGTTTATTTAAGAGACAACTGTTGTACTAAGGTTTCGCATCCATTACAAAGGTAATTTGAATGTATATTCCGCTAGTGGAGTACGGACCGCTGCGTGTTATGGGTTCAACTGCGCGTGCGCAGATCAGCAGTGGCGATAACGTCTAAGCTGGCCGGAATGTCGCCTTGGCATCTCGCCACTTGAATTAACTTGTTAGTTCACTACTCAAATTAAATGTTATTTAACAAAAATAAATCAAATTGCGAACATTTTTTTTTTTTATTCGCATAAATATTCAATCCGAATTGGTTGAGATGAGACACATGTAGATAAGTTATGGCATAGGAATGTGTCTATTTCATTAATCATCATCATAGTGCGATTTCCAGTGAAAACTATCATCCCATGTCAAATACCTTCAGCTAGTTTTAAAAGTTGTAAAAAAATCGAGCTTGCAAGCTTTACGTTGCAGGCAACTAGTCGAACCACTCGGCCACGATTCTAACATGTATGTAATAATAACACATCCTTATGCCTTACCACAAGGGTCCCCAAAGGGGTACGCACAGGTGTATAGGTAGTACCCACAAATATGATGTATATAATGATGAATAAATGAAGGTTTTAAGGTGGATAGATGCTTAAAACATATGCATATGAAATACTCATAGCACTCACACATACACGATTGTACACAGGACTGTAGTCCAGAATGTGCTTCAGGAAAAAACATTGCCTTTAATTTTGTATGTCGTCATTACAGTATTGTTTTTATATGGAACTAATTGTTTGCGTCATGCGTAAAATTATAATTTGGGTTTATTTAAATGTACATTTTGTAAATTTTTATGTTAACTAAAGCATTTGTTTGTTAAAAAATGCTTACTTATATGACTTAAATATATACCTACCACCATGTACTATAGAGGGGCAGTAATAAATGCCCTTTATTGAGAGAGAGTAATGTGTATAGGTGAGAGAGAGAGAGAGAGAGAGACCCCCTGCAAGTGCTCCAAAGCCGTTTCTCCGGAGAGCCACAGGTGCCCCGTGGTACATGCGTAATAATAGTCAACTCCACGTTGACCTCAAAGTCCCCACTATAAAACAGTTTTTGAAAAAACTGTTTTATGTCAAACGTCAATTCGATTCTGCTGTAAATCACCCCAACCCCCTCGTCGTATCGGCCGCCCGCTACACTCCTTTCCTTATCTCGAAGATAAGACGTCCAAGACATGCCGTCAATTAACCGGATGACGACATAACGGTCCTCCAGGACGCCCGACAAAAACATACCAACACTACACAAAACCGACCACTGTTCCGTCCTCGCCGGCGAGGCTCGACTCGAATAAGCCGTAATGTTCCCCCCCGACCCCCGCCGCAAACGCCGGCCCGCGCCGAGCCAGACGCGCAAATCCCGCCCTCTAATAATATTTAAATAAAATTACCAGTCCAGCCCAGCTCCCTTGCTCGGGATCCAGCAACGCCCTAAGCCGAGGTTCGTACCCCACAGGGGGAGCCCTTAGCTGTGTTGCTTAGTACTAAAGTGCCTGGCTGCAGGCGTAGGTCTCGCCATTGACCGGTTAAGTAGCAAAAGCTCCCGGAACTCACGCTACGAGAGACAATACAAAAAAAAAAAGATAGAGAGAGAGAGAGAGAGGTAAGAGTAGGACGCGCACAGTATCAATTGCCAAAAGAGGCCGGGTTATTGTTCTACTCGGTTATGTCATTATGACTGTGTGTTCACAAATTCGTATTAAGTTTAATAAAATAATACAAATGGAATTTCAGTAGCACTCAAGTCATAATTGACGAGTCAACGCACTTGTTTGTTGTACCTGCAATTAATTAAATGTATTTCCTCATTGTAACAATACCTTGGTGCAGTAAGACATGTTATATTGTTTTCCTCACGTTCAAAATTGTTAAATAATTATTCGAAGTTTATAATGCTTCACATTATTGTTATACCCTGGACAGAAATAGAACAGATGTCTTATAGAAGTTGAAGAGTACTGTGAATATACTCATGGCGATGCAAAAGAAAAGATCCAAAGAGAACAATATGACTATTTCATTAAAAGAAGTAATTTTCACTGTTGGTTATATAAAACAAATTAAAATGTAGTTAGATTCTAATTGTATCACTTTATTGTTAGAGCACATTTAAAGTCATAGTCGCACTGAGGTGGATGGACGCGATAATGAGGAAACTATGTACAGACTTAAGGTATAAGTGACAGATATACATATATTTATTTTTGTCCAATTGTATTTATATAAATAAATATATATACATACATATCATCACGCCAAGTCCCCAGCGGGGTAGGCAGAGAGTATAGAGCGCCAGTTCTCTCTAGACTACATACCTCGTTCGCTTCGTCCACATTCATCAGTCTCTTCATACATGCTCGTCGGTTTCGAGTACTCTTAACGTTCCCGTCCTTGAGAGTCCGATCTATTTGATCCAGGTAGTTGGAACGTGGCCTTCCTCTGCCTCTTCTTGCACACACTTTGGCTTTGTATATCTGTTTCGTCAATCTTTCTTTATATATATACATATAGGGAATTATTGAAAACGACCATCCACGGCGATCACACAAATGCTTGCAGCAGATCTAATTCCGCGGACATGGCAGACACCACTATGAACGCCAGACTGCCTGTCTGTACATTGTTACCGGGTTGCGTATGACACTTTGTTGCTAACTCATATACGTACTTTCAGGTAAATTTTGACGTTTATTGCAATACATTTTATCCTATTATTTGTATATCTTCACGGTAGCCAGCGGTGTGTAGGTAGAACGCTCACTTTTTGCCGGAAATTTATTTTCTTAGCACGACTATACACACACGTTTTTTGTTAACTAATACACACATTTCTTCTCAAGATTCCTCTCGCTGTTTTCCATGACCGTAAAGCTCAGGGTCAGAAAAACTCATTGGTACAATTACTCGGCCACCGCAGCCCTCCATTATTTTTATATTAGTTATAGTATATTCGTTTAATTAGTTCATTAGCCGAGTGGTTCGAGCAGTTGCCTGCGACACAAAGATCGCAAGTTCGAATCCCGACTGTACCAATGAGTTTTTCTGACCTTAAGTACAGTGATTATTCATACCACGAGCTTTACGGTGAAGGAAAACATCGAGAGGAAACCTACATACGTCTGAGAAGAAATTCAAAGGCGTATGTATATTCGTGCTTGAGTAATGGCGATGGACTCGCCATCTGTCACGTTGGCACCTAATATATATTTTATTTAATTATTTATTATTTAATATACCACTGGCGGAAAGTGGGTGTGTGAGTATTACCTATACACCTCTGTCTACCCCTTCGGGGACCCTTGTGGAAGGCGTGAGGATATATTATTATTATTATTTTTTTTTATAGTTCATTAGTAATTAGTTGGTGGGAAGGCGGATATAGGATGAGGTGAGGATATAGGTGAGAATATAGTATTATTATTACTTTAGCATTATAATTTCAAGGAAAATAGAGCAAATGAATGTGGACGGCCGCGGGAGGCATCTACGGGTGTCCTGTACAGGCATTATGTGCACACCTTTTAAATAAGGAATTTTCTTAATAAAGTAGACATGTACAGACATGACATCACGGCAAGGCATTCAATTATGGAACTCGGCACACGTGCCTTTGAGGAAACAACAAAATTATAATGTATAACATTTCTTATGGTGGTATTACCAACGATCAATGCACGGTAGGCAAGCGGTAAGCTCCGTACACGGACGTGCAGACTATCCCGTCGGTCAGATGAACTATTGGCTCGACTCCCGGGTAGCGGTGTCCTGTCCTGTTTTACACGTTGCATCCCTTACATATCACTCGCGCAGCTGGAAGAGCCTAGCATTATTACTTATCACACGTTATGCTGTGATACATGTTAAAACCTACTTAACAGTTTGTGATGAATGAGTTTTCTGAACTTAAGTACAGTGATTAGTCACACCACGAGCTCAACGGTGAAGGAAAACATCGAGAGGAAACCTGCATACGTCTGAGAAGAAATTCAAAATTCGCGTATGTATAGTCGTGCTGGAGTAACGGCGATGGACTCGCCATCTGTCACGTCTGCACCTAATATACCTCTGGCGGAAAAGTGGGTGTGTGGGTATTATTTATACCCTTCGGGGACCCTTCTGGGAAGGCGTGAGGATATATAACAGTTTGTTCAACAAATAAAAAATATGTTGCTTTGACTGAATTTCTTGCGCCGTGACTGTTTTCCAATAAGTTCATATTATTTCATATTCATAAAGGCATAGTTTGTAGAGACGATTTATGATACTTCAAGATAACCTGGTGATTTTCGGTGGAGCGAATAATGCGAGTGTCGTTTCTACTTATCATACCACTAGAGTATCAAACAAGAATGCGACCCACCTGATGGTAAGCGATTACCGCTTCGGCCGTTTGCAACATCAGGGCTATCACTCGGGAGTTGTTCGGGTTGATATAACCACAAAAGGTACACGTATCACTGCGGCTCTCCTATACAATATAAGTCCAAGCTTTCAACTCTATTCCCTGACGAGTAATCGGATATTTATGGTAAGATTGAATAATTCCAAATTAACGTTACTTATCTTTACATCTCCTCTCCCCAGGGGTCTCCGAAGGGGTAGGCAGAGGTGTGTACCCACACATCCACTTTTCGATATAGTTTCGGTGTCAACGTGACAGGTGGCGACTCCATTACCGTTTTAAAGCCCGACAATACATATGTCTTTTAATTCCCTTTCAAGCGTATGCAGGTTTCAACTCGATGTTTACCTTCAACGATAAGTTCATGATGTGACTAATCAATTTAATTAAGCTCAGAAAAATTTTTTGGTACAGTTGTGATTTGAACAGACAAACTTTGTGTTGTATACAACTCTACTTGATCCACTCAGCCACCACGGGTTTTGAAAAAATACAACATTGAAATGTCCGACTTTCAATAATGACACCCGTTGATGTCTTTCGTATGAGACATAATGGCGGTGATGTGTTGATATATTGCTGAAGGTGGCCGACATTACATTATAAGCCTTATACCAATTGCATTAGGTCGATAGTGGAGACTACGAGATGGGCCAAGTCGAAGTTGGGTCAGTGAATTGTGGTCTGCACCAGGGTGGCGTTTCATTTTTATTAGTGATCTGTCAAGTTAAGGTGCTCATTAACTCTGATGTATTTTTCATAGTTTTGATCTAAGAATTCTATTAGTCCAGAAAGTTTACTTGGTAGTGAGTGAAAGATGCATTCAACGCAAAAACAAACAACACAAAATTGCACAAAACTTTTGCACTGACGATAGATATTAATTGAATGTATTTGAACCTTGGATTTTATTTGTTTTGTATGTTTATTTATGCTATGTTTATATCTATCTATAACGTTTTGTACATATCTTGGCATCTCTTACGCTTGTACAAATCGAAGTTCTGATTAATTTTGGAATAGACAACTTGATGTGCACTTGGCTTATTTAAAAAAATCTCTGTATTTATTGTGTATTGTATACCAACCCATAAATCAAAGTATTTTTTGAACGTTACTCTAGCAAATTATGAATTAAATCACATCTGGCAACATTACCTGGCGTAATACAAGTACTAAATGATGTATGCATAATGCATACCCTTCCCAGCCACTGACGTGCGACCCTGACCTTGGAAACCAGCTCTCATACATTGTAATATCCGACGACCAGTTTCAACCATTTTGGCTTTTTGTGCAAATTGTATATAGCCTGCGATCTGTAACCAGTTTGTCGTGTGTATGGACGTGTGTGTGTGTGATGATCGATTAAGTTCTTACCTGCGTCGAGTGAATCTTGGCGACCTTTGATGCGGTGTGTGACCCAACCTGCGAGACACAAGTTTAATACAATAATCCTATACTACTAATATGTACAAACGCGAGAGTACGTGGGGTTTGTTGCTCTCAAACGAAATACAATAGAGTGGATGACATTTTAAATTTGGCTGGATTAACACAGACTTTTTTATTTTTTTTCATGTATTTACAGATACATCTTGTATATAACCATATGTGTCGTTATTGGACCCCGCTTAGCCTCGGGGTAGCTACGTAGGTACTATGCATTTTTATAGTAGCCCGAGGAAAAGAAATGAACTTTAATAGGGAAGCCAGTGTTTTAGCTAAGAAAATCAACTTTCCTCGCACGTCAAGTCTAGTCTCTGATATATATTGCACTATCTAGCATATAATCCATTGGCTTTGCTAAGTTAACTCTTGCTGTTTAAAGATGTCAGATGATGTCTCACCGCTCCCTGCCTCTTGAAAGATTTTCGACAAGTTGGCACCAAACCAAAAGTACTTGGATGCGCAAAAGGCTCGTAGCAAAATAATTTGCTTAAGAAGCTTACTGGTCGCTTGTACCTTTACAAGTTTACATACATGACACAGACTACTCGTGCTCGTAGTACATCTATGCATAATACATTGGGTCGCCTGCTAGCACCTATGATTTGTACATCCCTATCCCTACTATATATCGAGGGGTGAAAGGCTATTTGTTTTAAGCGACATTTTACGAACTTTACAGGGGAGCCATTTAAAGATTCAAAATTTCGAAAAAAAATCGTTATAAAAAAACTACTGCTCTTACTTTAACGGGGATGGGAGAT
Organism: Drepana arcuata; assembly: GCA_016069955.1. Lineage (NCBI taxonomy): Eukaryota > Metazoa > Arthropoda > Insecta > Lepidoptera > Drepanidae > Drepana > Drepana arcuata. Next base: position 150,510 of record JACCPG010000420.1, on the reverse strand, counting down.
CTTTATTGGAAAAAAATCCTTTCATTTTTTTGTATTATTATCAATAAAAAAACAGTTAAGAGTTCCAAGATAAAAGTCGCTTAATACAAAATGATCTGTATCGCCTTATATTTAGAGTAAGGAAAAATGATTCAACCTCCAATATCGTCACTAATCAGCAGCAAGCAAAATGGTTTAAATGACTTTACGGTGCTTATGCAGAAGCAAGAAAAATGATTGAACCGACGTTACTCTATGATAACAGGAGTAGGCTTATTTGTTTAACTACCCATTGGGTTTTGATAACAATACAGGCTAGTTGACTGAAGCAACAATGAAAATTTTTATTGAGTTGTTTGATGTCTCATGTTTCGAATGGATTTTATTAATCATGGTTGTTGATACAAGATAATAATCAACAGATTTATAGTCTATTATGAGGTTTTAATATTAAAATGGTCGAATAATTAATTTATTATGGTAGGAATATAATTAATAAAAAAGTTATGTTAATTAGAAAATCTTTTATTACACGTATCTCTAACATAATAAGCACTCAGTCTAATGAGATCGTTGCTATCCTTATTATCCATTACTATAAAAGTAGTTTGTTACCTCTCTGGACCACTGTTAAAATTGTCATAAAATGGATTTAAAATGCGTAAATCTTTGTTTTGGTCATGATAAGACAAGCTGTCTAAGAGAGTTACTGAAGATCTTCTTTTCGTACTGGGCCGTAATAATTTGGTTTTCTTTTCATTTTCATCACTTATGAGTTCAATTTTGCTTCTCAAATATTTTAGTCTTTTTGGCTCCATTGTGGCCTAAAAATATAAGACATAAATAAAATAACGAGGTACTATTATAGGCGTTAATAAGAGAGAACTCGTGTTTAAAGCAACATACAAAGCAGTCTTCGATCCGCCGCATGTCACTGGTAGGTAATAAACTAGTATGTATAGTAATAAGCTGGCGTGTTATTCTATAGCTAATAACGTGTATACATTGAATACACCATGCAATTATTCAGTAAACACGTAAATAATAACCTGTATTCATTTATTAAGTAGGTACGTACCTACTTACTGAGGTGTGTATGTACTATACTTTCGATAAACAACACTCAAACACTAACCATTTGCTAGTTACATTATAACTAATTATTTTATTCATTTACAGACACTATTTAAATTAAAAATACTTACACGCTTACATTCTGTTGGTTCTTATCCCGAAGCAACAACAGCACGCGCCCTGTATCCCGCCACATTCACGAGTGTCTGATGCGCCCGCACGAGGCGGGACAGTAATAATACTGCCGGGTTTAGAAAAACTATGCCAACATTTAGTTGTTTTAAATGACATGGATTGTTAGTGTCATATTAAAATTTGAGGGTCTAAAAGACCAACTATTAATATTATGATTCAAGTAAAAATGTTTTAAATCTAACCACTTGATATTAAGTTTATCTTAAGTGACGTATTTACAAAATGTGGATACTAACAAACTGTTCAAGTGACTAAGGAACAAAGTTTTAAAAACAGAAATATTGTTTGAAGCTCCAAACAGAGTGCAAAACAGTTGCTGCGAAAAAGGTTGAACCGACGTATCTTATTGAATTTATGCCGGGCTATTGGTTGAAACCACATTGCCTAGTGCTAGCAGTGGAAAGCAAAATGTATGAAGGGACTTTTCATCTAAAGTTAACTATATCGAAAATCGCTTTATCTGCCTTTCAACAAAAATTTTAGGACGAGAATAACGGCTTAAAGTCCGATTCTCTATTTTTGTTTACAGCTTAAATAAAGTTCTAAAAAAATTTGGCAAATGTGATGTCGGATCATACATCATGTGTAAGAATTATGTATTAAAATTGGGTTGTTTGAAGCGACACAAAAGTGCTCCGATTTGAATGAAACCCGGCTCATTCGACGAAGAAAAAATCGCTGATTCCGAATATGTATATAACTCTATATCGCCCTAAGTGTCGCTTAAGACAAATAGCCTTTCACCCCTCGATATAATATTATAAATGCGAAAGTAGTTGAGGAAAGTAACTCTGTCTGTCTGTCTGTTACCTTTTCACACCTAAACAACTGAACCGATTTAAATTAAATTTGGTACAAAGTTTGTCTAGAGTCTAAGGAAGGATATAAGCTACTTCTTAATGCGAATAAGGGCTGTAAGGGGTAGAAATAGGGGATGAAAGTTTGTATGGAACATTCGTAATTTTTTAAGCTAGAAGCTTGAAACTTATTTTTAGGCTCTTGATTACATATACATTAATGTGACATTCAAAGTTTGTATAAATTTTACCATTCAGGGGGTAAAATAAAAATAGATGATTAGATGAAAAAATTAAAGTGCTGCTCAATGTCACTTCAACACGGACGAAGTCGCGCCCACAGCTAGTAATACATATAATCTCACCGAGTCCCTCACGGGATAGGCATAGAAAGTAGAGCTCCCGTACTCCCTAGACTTTTCTGTTCTCACTAGACAGATCTTTTTCGCTTCTTTTCCATTCATCAACCTTTCGCTCGCCGATTTCAAGTACTCTTGACGTTTCCATCCTTGAGGATTCGATCGATTTGACATATGTAGTTGGAGCGTGATCTTTCTATGCACTGCATTGTACAAGGAGATATGACAATATCGTGTCTGTCGCTTGTCTTCACTTGGGAGGCATTCTTCACCATGCTTTTGAGTCAAATAATGAGACACATTGTTTACAAATTCCACATTAATTGTCATTATGGCGTTTTCCTTGTAATAATGACCTTACAATAAATGACATGAATATGTATGTTGTGTTGCTACACTGCAATGTAGGGCCTGAAATTATATTGTTAATAAATATATGTGAAATATGTCCTCATAAAAGTTATAATATGGACTTTACAAACATGTTGGTAATCTATACAAATATTAAAATTGGAGTGTCTGTTTGTAATATTGATATAACCGCATACGAATACATGCATATGAATATATATATATACGGTACATACACCAAATTTTTTTTTTTAAATCTTTTTCTGTCTGTCTCTCTATCTGTCTGTCTGTTTGTTCTGGCTAATCTCTGAAATGGACCTTTTTTTTCATTGGCAGATAGCTGATGTAAAAAACTTAGTCTTATTTTAATTTAGAATTAGAGAACAGGTTTTTTAAATTATCAAATACCGCGCGGGCGTAGTTGCGGGCACAGCTAGTCTGGAATAATACAGAGTTCGCGTAGGCGCGATAAGTTCAACAATAATCCGTAGGTACCTTCCAACTATTATATAGCCGACGCTAAATTAATGTATGCTTTTTTACCACCTTAAAAACCAATGTTATATCAACATAGGTGACTAGAATTATATTCACTAATATATAATACGTAACTGAAAATTTCAGTGATAATATTATTCCAGGTTGTAATAATCTGGTTTCACGCCCTCTAGCGATGAAATTTAGAACTAATATTTCATGAAAACATACTTCATTTTAAACTCATTGCATTTTGTTGTACTAGCACTGGTTATGTTTTATTTAATGTTTTTATTCTCAAGTAAAAATTGTGTTTGAGCCACCGTCTTTAGTAATGTTCTTTCTATAAATTCTGTGTATTGAATTGTCACGGTAAAGGAAAACAACACCAGGAAACATAAGGAATTCCGACCGTTCTGGATATGCGGCTTACCTACGTCAGTAGAGAAATTTAAAGTCATGCCTCCAGGCGTCAAACTCACCATTTGTTTCATTAGCCATGATATATCTATTTTATGAGAGGTAGGGCATAACGGGTTTCCCGTTCGAATTTGGAGCTGCCCGACTGGGGCAGGACCTCCACCTTATAGAAGTCCGAAGCCAAATAACACAATTTATTGTGTTGTGTTCCTTCGCGGTGAATAAGGTTTCCAGTAATGAGCTCCTTGGGGAGGGGGAGGATTGTTACATTGTATTGGAAGCAGAGGGATTAAACTCATTATGCTGCCAAAACACTATTACTTTCCGAACACAGAGTGGCAACGCGCAAGTTATACTATCGTGTAACTTCGGTATCGTTAGCGTAAATAGGCTACGGTAACCGTTTCCCATCAGATGGGCCGTATGCTTGTTTGCCACTCTTGTTGTAAAAAAAAGATTTTTCTTCTGCTTTGCGGATGTTAACAGATTATTTTAGTGCCGTTTTTGGACATTTGCGAAGATTGATAAGCCGTGGTGGCCGAGTGGTTCGAGCAGTTGCCTGCGACGCAAAGGTCGCAAGTTCGAATCCCGACTATACCAATGAGTTATTTCTGAACTTAAGTACAGTGATTAGTCACACCACGAGCTTTACGGTGAAGGAAAACATCGAGAGGAAACCTGCATACGTCTGAGAAGAAATTCAAAGGTGTATGTATAGTTGTGCTGGAGTAACGGCGATGGACTCGCCATCTGTCACGTTGGCACCTAATATACCTCTGGCGGAAAGTGGGTGTGTGGGTATTACCTAAACACCTCTGCCTACCCCTTCGGGGACCCTTGTGGGAAGGCGTGAGGATATATTATTATAAGATTGATCAATCACGTGAAGAGCTTAACTGTGAAGGAAAACATCGTGATGATACTTACCGCATACGATTGATAAGAAAATCAATGCTCGTATGTATAGTCCTGTTTAAGAAACGGCAATGGACTCACCGCCAGTCAATTTAACACCTTAATATATCTTCTGCTCTGATGATCTCTCTGGGAGTCTGCCAGGGAGTGGGAATTCTGCTATTCAGCTGCTTGGCAGAATGTATGGTCAGTTATGATGCGGTGAGTCAGTCCTCATACTCCAACCCAATGAATATTTACTTCATCGGGTTTAAGGGCTTCTTACATGGTTATAAGCGTGGTTGTATTCAACAGTGCCGAACTTGCTGTTCTGTATACAAACGTGACTTGGACCCCAAGGCTCAGACCATTTCTGACGCAGGCTATGTTATTCCCCGCACGCTCCGTATGGTGGGCACGTTAGACATTATGATTCTATCTTCAAGGTCAGGGTCAGTTTTAGTGATGGACGTCTGACGTTAGATGTTATTTGATGTCTAGAACCTTCATATGGGTATATGTATATTATATAATAATATAATAATAATATATAATATAATATATCCTCACGCCTTCCCACAAGGGTCCCCGAAGGGGTAGGCAGAGGTGTTTAGGTAATACCCACACACCCACTTTCCGCCAGAGGTATATTAGGTGCCAACGTGACAGATGGCGAGTCCATCGCCGTTACTCAAGCACGACTATACATACGCCTTTGAATTTCTTCTCAGACGTATGCAGGTTTCCTTTCGATGTTTTCCTTCACCGTATGTATATGTATATGTATATCAAGAGTACTGGAAACCGGCGGACATATATAAAGAGACTGGTAAATGTGAATGAAGCGGAAGAGGCGGGTAAGTCTAGAGATAGCTGGCGCTCTACTCTCTCTGCTTACCACGTGAGAGCGTGATGGTATGAATTATCGATATTTATGGTAGTGTCATTGATTTTTTTTATTGGATTCCATGTGATACTTCTGTGAATTATAGTGTGATTGGCCTCCCACCGAAGGTGGTGTGGTAAGAGGAATTTGCAAGCAATCTCAAGATTGAGTAAACTATTTTTTTTATCTTGATCTGTTTTAGTTTTTTGTGCCTCCCAGTCATAATCTTAATTGGCTAGAACATCTTGTCAGATGTCATGTTGTAGAATTACATGCAATCAAGCCAATCAATGCACTGTCACAGGTGGAATATGAGATACCATGCCGCGCCGTTGTGATTTTCCGCAAAGAATAAAAAGAATTCAAGACATACCGTCTTGAAGAACTCTATGGAGAACCCATAGAGTTCTTCAAGACGGTAGGGCATGCGCAAAGGATCCCTCTGGTGATGAAACCGTGGCCGCAGATGGCAGCGGTAGCCGCTCACCATCATATCAGGTGGACGACATGGTTGTTTGTCACTTTAGTGGTATAAAAAATATGGTTGAACTAAGAACACGCTCCTTTCTTAAGTCGGTTACGGGGAGGAGATTTCAGTTTTCCAAACTTTTATTTGTTCTTCCGCTCTATATTAATAGAGCGGTCAACATGAAGTACGTGAAAGCCGTCGAATCCTATTCGTCCTCAAGATAATCTCACGCGAAGGTCAATACCAAATGTATATGCTTTGTCGGCTCTACACTTGACATTATTGTTATATTTAATGTAATGTGGTGACGTGACTTGCATACGTGCTGTAATGATAGTCGTTGACAGGTGGCTCAATTGAACGGGTTTTGAACACGTCTGCGTGCCTAGGTCAGGTTTTGATGTGAGGACAGTAAGGTGTAGTGCCGCCAACTCATGGAAGAAAATCCCCAGAACCAATTTTAAAAACCACCAAATTCCAACTAGTACTTTCCAACGTCCTGGCATGTGTTATATGGAGCTTGTGTCATGATCATTGTGTCATCTCCCAGTTCATAGTGTATCTGGTATCAGTGTATTCATTGTAGATCTTAAGCCCTTACTCATCATAGGAAAACAACGCTGCGTTATTCTATAAGATGTTATGCCAAAGTCAGACAAAACCAATTCTGAAGAAATTCAATTTAAATTACTCTTAGTAATAAAATGGTAGCCTTTTTTATCATAACCAATTTAATAAGGAGATATGACAAATTCCTCAGTGTCAAAGTAAATGTCAAAAGCTTACCCCGCCACCTGCACGCATATAATCACGCGGAGTCCCTCACGGGGTTGCCAGTGACAGTAGAGCGCCAGCTTTCTATACACTTACAGGCAGTTCTTTATTTTTTCATACGACTTCCACGAAAATGTCATATTTGACGTTCTATAAATAAAGTTTTTTAGTTGGCGCGTGGTCCTTCTCTACTTTATATAAGATAAAGTAGGTACTCCCATGATTCCAAAGGTCCACCCTCGTCTGATAACCGGTTAACGGTTGTTCTCGCCTCCAGACGGTGCAGAGCCTAGGCTCTCCGCTCAGGGTTAACCAGTCTACTCGAGTATACATCAATAAAAACAAGGTATCATTATTTTAATGATTATGCTTTATTATCAAGTAGCCACAATATTAGGCGTTTATTGGTTTCCGATTGTAAATTATGTATGATTAAATAATGTATCGTTATTGTGCCTAAGCTACCTAGCTACCCATTTGATATGGCGTTCGATTGGGTGGGGGGGAGTTCGATTCAAGTTATAAATAACTGTGTTTTTATTGTGTGTATGTGCGTTGGGCAGTTTGCGAGTCGGGGAGATTGATTACGCATACATAAGCTCGACCCTAATTGATTGGGACACATGACACGACCAAGAATATACTCTCTCATATTTAATCACTTAAGAAGGGAATACTAGTACAAACCAACCAGTCGAGTGCCTAAGGTGGTAGTACTCTCAGACTTTCAGACTTATTACGCTTCCTCAGTCTCTTCATACATGCTCCACGGTTTCAACTGCTCTTCATCTTAGTCTAAGATTACATAGTTTTAGCAACTTTGAACACTCGATCAAGTAGCCAGCAAAACTTGTTTGCAATAAGTGACAAAAACGATAATTCAAAATTTTTAATGATATTAGAACCGGTCCCGATTTTGATTTGAGTACAATATCCATAGTTGAAATTGAGAAACAGTAACTCAAGTGCGTATTGAGAAATATCTCAAGCATAGTAATGTTCATAGTACGAGTATGTATGGATCTTATACACGGTGCAGTATATCATCGTCGGAGCACGCAAAGGACCGTCCACTACTCACGTGAACTTCTCTAATGAAGTTCACGTTTTTGTTTATTTTGAAAATCGAAAGGGGATTATTGTGATATCAAGTATATATACTTGATATCACAATAATCCCCTTCTACCTCATAATACGTTAAATTACTAAACAATACATACGCCCTTGTATTCCTTCTCAAACGTAAGCAGATTTCCTCTCCACGTTTTCCTTCACTATAAAGCTCGTGGTGTGACTAATCACTGTACTTTATAAATATAATAAATAAATTAATTAAGTCGCAAATATGTGCAATACAAGTTTTTTTTATTTTTTATACAACAGGAGTGGGAAACAAGCCTATTTACGAACCGAAGTATCACTAGCGCGTTGTCACTATGTGTTCGGAGAGTTGTACCATAGGTTGTACTGTGTTGGCAGCATAATGAAACATCCCTCTGCTGCCAACACAATACAACAATCCTCCCCCCCCCCAAGGAGCTCATTACTGGAAACCTTATTCATCGCGTAGGAACACAACACAATAAATTGTGTTATTTGGCTACGGACTTGTATAAGGTGAAGGTCCTGCCCTAGTCGGGCAGCTCCAAATTCGAACGGGAAACCCGTTATGCCCTACCTCTGTTGGAGAAGTTTGTATGTATTTGTATTACTGTTCACTATGTGGACTATATTAATACTATACCTGGTGATTTTTGTCGATAAGTCCAGTGCAAGCATAAAAAGATTCTCGTCGAGGAATATGTTTAGGTAATTCGACGCTGATTCAAAACGATACTGAAATTGTACTGCGATATGACATTTAGGTAGGGGGTCCTATATATATGAAAAGTGGATATACATTTACTGCTGTCATATACAATATTCTTGTAGCACTTGAAATAATAATAATAATATGTCACGTGTGTATTCTCCACTTCCCTTGTGGGAAGGCTTCCAAGGGTCCCCGAAGGGGTAGGCAGATGTTTATTTGTAGCACCAATACACCCACTTTCCGCCAGAGATTTTAGGTGCCAACGTGTCAGACACTCATATTCAAAACAAATATGCCCTTAGCGGTAATTGAACCTGTGATATAGCGACTGACCTACTTATGGCTACTCAGGTATCATTTACTTCAGCTTATTTGACTGTCTATGCCTTCGGACGTTGCCAATACCAGGGTACCACTCGCGCGCTGTGGACCCTACAGGACCCGAAATTAGCTGGAGCCTGGAAACCCTTGGGAACCTCTTTATAGACATTGTGCTGTGGCGTGTGACAGGATGCATGGATCCTGCATGGATGGATGAGGGAATCCAATTCTATTATTAAAACCTTATCACGTGCCCGACACGAGCTGTTTAATCTCAGCTTTTGTTAGCTTGATGATTCAATCCTCCATTTCGATCGACCTTGAAGCAACGAGCACCAAGTCCGTGCGACAGTTTTTGAAATGTATACGGCAACGCGTCAGCTATACCCCTGGTGTGACAAGCTGCCAGCTATACCCCTGGTGTGACAAGCTGCCAGCTATACCCCTGGTGTGACAAGCTGCCAGCTATACCTCTGGTGTGACAAGCTGTCAGCTATACCCCTGGTGTGACAAGCTGCCAGCTATACCCCTGGTGTGACAAGCTGCCAGCTATACCCCTGGTGTGACAAGCTGTCAGCTATACCCCTGGTGTGACAAGCTGCCAGCTATACCACTGGTGTGACAAGCTGTCAGCTAAACCCCTGGTGTGACAAGCTGCCAGCTATACCCCTGGTGTGACAAGCTGCCAGCTATAGCCCTGGTGTGACAAGCTGCCAGCAACGGCACTGGAGTGGAATAAGAAAAGTGAAACAAATGGAAATGTCATCACGTCAAATATATTTTTTATACCACTACATAAATATAATACAAGAGTTAATATTCTTTATTTACAATAACAACAATTAATAATATTTACAAAGAACAGTTGCAACTAACTACTTACAGATAAAATATTTGTCCCAAATCGGTATCCCGAGGCAACGTGCCAAGAAGACTAGCAGCATTGCCACGCTGGATAGCAATGCTGATTCTCTGAGCGAGATATGTTCCAGTCCGCCTGTCACGAGAGGTCTCGACTAGACGGCGCGAGACCTCTTTAAAAAGATGGTGAGCCTCAGGACGCCAAGGCCCCAGAGTTTCAACCGCAAATGCAGCATATATGTAACCTGAATACAAGAGTTAAGTTTCAGTCAAGATTTAAGATGTTTTGATTTCTACCGCGATGAATGCGGGTTTTGCAGCCTTTGAATATTTTCTTACGCCATAATGCTCGTGGAGTAGTAGTGCAGTGTAGTTGAGTTCACGAAAACTACAGAGAACTTGAAGTCATTTTAAATTTACCGAGCAAGCACACACGTTCTATACGCAGCGATTCTCTCGTATAAGGCAAATTAAGCGAAATGTCAGCTTTTTTCCTTCAGTAATTAGCAATTAGGCACTTTAACGCGGCGCATACGCATGTTGTTGAACGAGGAAGGAAGCATCGAAGAAGGAAAATACATCACCTGACGATTGTAAAAATTGCTACGCGGATAAAGGAAAACAAATCTCGTCTCATTCATACAGATATTGAGTAATGTAACATGATTTTTAATTCTTGGAATTTGCGATCTATTGCGGGCTGATTGTATGGAAACCTGTTCTGCGCGTGCGACACGTAATAGACGTACATATATATTATAATAACAGTGTTAACCACGCAAGCGTTGTGATCAAGAGTGAATTAAGTATCATTAATAATGCTGATCGATAGACATATATAATAAATGAACAGTATTATGTACTTGTCATGTGAACACATTTGTTCGCATCAAACTCTACATGAACTTAATAAAATTCTGCGTACTGTGTAATTTCATTTAACTTGTGATGTAGACCTTCGTTTATATGACTTAGAACGGTTTATACTCTTATTTTCATAAAGGCTTAAAAAATCCTTCTAAGCTTTTAATTATTTAAGCTTCAAATATTCTGCACTGAAAAATGCTAAGCTATAATAATGTCAATCATTTTATACAATGTAAACTTATCATGTTTAACAATATAAGAAGGCACCAAAACGTATATAATCGCGTCTTTATGAGCTTACCGAATACAGAAGGCGTGTATGTGATCTACTTTTGATGCTGACTGTACCTACCTCCGGCGTACATCAATATTTTGAACCTTCTGACTCGTCATCAAACGGGCACGCTCGGACAGCGACGTCAGCGTGACGACAGCCTGAGTAATTCAACCGCTTTTTACCTCGTAAGTAACAGGGTTTACCTTAGACGTAGACGTATGATAGCTAAACAGGTAAACAGAAGACGAACATTTTGGTACAGCACGATTGGGTACCACGGTTTGTTTATATACAACTCTCACATAGTACAATAGTAACACCACATAGACACACCCAAGAGATGTCCCGTTTGGACTGGATCGAAAGCTTTTCTATATGAACTGCTTAATGGTTAGCACAGTGTATGTACCTCACCTACTTCTAGCGCGTCGCTGTTTTCATTTAAGGGGCATTATCAGAGCCCAAATAGGTCCCTCTTCCGCCAGTATAAAGTATTCCTGGAGATGTTCGTACTACAGCGAGGGCACTGCGTGCGATCTCCTGCAAATCAAACTTTCATTGCGATGTTAAGTTGTGTGAATTCTTTTCATCTGTGTGAGAGATTAGTATAATGCTATGTCTATGTATATATGAGCAAAGCACACGTATGTATGTATGTGTGAGCTAGCCATTCCGAAACACGAATCAAAATTTGATTATGTTATTTTTATTTATATTTATACTAATATTATCAAGAGGAAAAATTTGTATGTAAGTATATTTGTTAGGAATTGGCTCAAAAAGTACATACATACATACATACATATCATCACGCCAAGTCCCTAACGTGGTAGGCAGAGAGTATAGAGCGCAAGTTCTCTCTAGACTTACATACCTCTTTGGCTTCGTTCATTCATCAGTTCAACTGGCCTTTTCCTTCACCGTAAAGCGTGTGGTGTGACTTATCACTGTATTTAAGTTCAGAAAAACTTATTGGTACAGTAGGGATTCGAGCTTGCAATGTTTGTGTCGAAAAGCAACTACTCGAACAACTCGGCCAGCAAGGCTTGAAAAAACCCCGACAGCTTAAAAAAAACCATTTGTACATACAAACATGTAATCGAAATCTACATATTTATTATATTTTTTTTTTTTATATGTACGGCTTGATAATTAAGTATATATGATTATGGTGTTATAGTAAAGCAATAATTTAATCGGTGCCTATTACATGCGATTAACTTTACAAGGCTAGAATGGTACCCGTCAACGTCCACGCTTAGATCGCATTTTCAAAATAAGTACGTACCAAGGTCAACAAGTATCTCTAATACAAAAATTACTCAAGTTTTTGTTAGGCGACCGACCACCGAACGACGATTAATTACTTATGCATAAAAAGTCACATTTTGGAATTGCGAGATGTGAAACCATAGAGCAAATTTTTCGTGTCGAAAACGTGAATGGTATTTATTATACCTCGTCGCGTGTCTATTGAAAGCTAAAATGGCGCTTGATTTTATTTAAGATGAAATATTCGGATAGAATTGCATTTATTTCTCAAAAGAATTACAATTCACTTACTGAGAAAACTTTTTAAACTTAAAACTATCTAGCTAATTATCTATCAACTTTTTTATATAGATCACATGGGCGTTTAAGATAGCATATATTAATTGAAACGACAAATAAAAGGTTTCACTTCTACTGCTTCCGTACCTTTTCTAATTATTTATTCTTCTTATGGGTGAAAACAAAGAAAAGTAATTCCATGACTCTATTATTTCAATAGTTTTGTAACAATACGCTTTTTATCCCTATACTAATGCACGAAGCGCCATTTATTTTTTCATGTGCATATATATGCAGTATATCAAATGGTCTAGCTAAAATCACAGTGTACTACAATGACACAACACGTTTAAACAACCTTAAAATATTGAAAAAATATATATACATACATACATATCATCACGCCAAGTCCCTAACGGGTTAGGTAGAGAGTATAGAGCGCCAGTTCTCTCTAGACTTACATACCTCTTTCGCTTCGTCCACATTCATCAGTCTCTTCATACATGCTCGTCGGTTTCGAGTACTCTTAACGTTCCCGTCCTTCAGAGTCCGATCTATTTGATCCAGGTAGTTGGAACGTGGCCTTCCTCTGCCTCTTCTTGCACTCACTTTTGCTTTGTATATCTGTTTCGTCAATCTTTCTTCACGCATCCTTTCTATGTGTCCAATCCAACGTAACATGCCTTTCTTCATATTTACAATCACGCCCTCATTCACGCCAGTTGATTTGCGAATCTCTTCATTGCGGATTCGATCTAATATCGTTACGCCGCACATTTTTCGAAGAGATCGAGAGCTTAGTAGCAAAATTTCCTGGAACTCACCCAACGAGAGATAATACAAAAAAGAATACATATCCCACGAAGCCCCACAAGACATCTTAGTCTATTATCATTTTGTGCGACACTTTCACGCGTTAGAGATACCATGCGCCATTTTACCGCTCACCGCGCACCTTGCCGAGTGGTTATTCCCCAACAGCGGGTTTCCCACCACGTGACGCAGGTACAGTAACCATTCACCCACTGCGTTACCATTATGCAATATGGGTCGACGACCAGCTATGATTAAGCTGCAACAGTATTAAGGTAGGTTAGCGATACCATCTATTTACATCTGTTGACATACTACTCTGTCAAGAAAGTAATGGGAAAAGATCAATAATACACAAAAACTTTGTTAATTCATCAAAATTTATTTTATTATCTTCAAAGTATGCTCCTTCACTTCGAACGACACACTTACGCCAATGAATAATCCAATCATTAAAACATATTTTTAACGATTTTCCGGAATTGAGGTCAGTTAAAATTCTCTTTTATGTCTTCTATCGAATGAAAACGGGTGCCACGAAGTGGTTATTTGAGTTAAGGAAAAATAAAGAAGTCGTCCAGAGCCATATCTGGTCGTAGGTAGTTGCTCGATAGTATTTGTTGAGTTTTTTGTTTTGGAAAATCGGTCACAACGAAGGCCTTGTGCGAAAGCGAATTATCGTGGTGCAAAAGGTGATTATTTAACTTTTCTATTGATTAGTTTGGATGCTACGTATCTTCACCAGTAACAATACGTTACATGAAGGTTGTGTCGGAATCGACTCGTTCTAGCATATCCTCAGCGATTCTTTATCCATAGTTCATGAAAAAAAATCCTGTGTTTTGGGACCAAGCGACCAGCAACATGTTTCAAACCCAAGTAATTATTTGGTAACAAAATGGTACAAACAGACAGAAAGTTCAGAGAGTAACTCTCTTAAACTTAAATTTTTCATATTAGATTTTCAGTTGCTATTTCCTCCACTTTTGCGATGTTAACTTCAACCTGAAGTTGATGGTGATGGTGAGGTTGATGATGGCCTAACAGAGCGAGGCAAATCTTCTATCACATCTCTACCACTTTTGAACGCTTTATACCACTCATCACGTGTTATTGATAAAGTGGATTAACTGTAAGCCTTTAACATTTTCAGTCATTCCGAACACTAGATTCCATTGGCGATGCAAAATTTAAGACAAACTCCTTGCTCGATAGGTGTTCTTGTCTATTATGAAATTCATAATATACAATAGATATGATATAACTAAAGAACACACGGTATTAGCCAATACTTTTTCGACCGATTACATTTTTTAATGCTTAGAGTACCGCGGTACATACATAAATGTCTTGGGAGAGTAGGCAGAAAGAGTAATGCGCCATTCTACTCACCGATCTCGAGCCGTTACTCATCAGTTTATGACCATTTTCAGACATGTAGGTACTTACAACACGCTGTTGAGAGCACTTGATTTGGAGTGCGTTTTATATCATCAGATAGAGTGTGGGGTGCGACTATACACATCCTTCATGAAGAACTCCATACTGTACTCTGAGGAAAATCTCAACGAACAGATCATTCCATAGCCTGAGCGTTTGCGGTAAGAAACTCCTTTGAAACTGCGCGGTGTAAAACCTTTGCGTTTCCCAGGTATGGGGATGAATTCCGAGACCATGGCGAGAGGTACGGTAGTAGAAATATACTACCATCCTTCGAAGTATATTATAATTCACGAGCTCCGAATATGTTAACAGGAAATGACAACGCATTAATCCAGAAAACTGCCATTGTTCCACACAATTGTCAGGCAATCCCGAAAGCGTCATGCGTCGATTCAAATCGGTGACCACTATGTATGTAGGTATCACAAATTCTCTTAAGCCCTATATCGCTTGGCTTCACGATATACGTATGTTGTTCTTAACATTTTTGTTTTGACCTTTGACCTGTATATGAATAAAAATCACGTCTACAAATTATCCAATTATTAATTATACAATTATTTTATCCAAGCACCCGGCATGCATCACAATGCTACGCAAATTTCATTGCGTGCAATAGAGGATTAATTTGTAGACGTGATTTTTATTCATATACAGGTCGTATACTTTAGCTGCCACTGCTCCAACTGCTGCTGGTGGACGTCTTTTTGTCACACCGCCTACCCTAGTCTTCGCCATGGACATATATATTAAGATTCGTATTTATATCACGTGATGTTATGAACAAGAAAAATTCAAACACTGCGTAAAAACAGAAAATACATACAAGCTGTTAAAAGCACAATTCTTGCTGAGTGCAACACAAAGATTACAAATGCGGTTCCCGACTGTGCCAATGAGCTTACCTGAACTTAAGTACAGTAATTTGTTATTCTACGAGCTTTACGGTGAAGGAAAACATCGAGAGGAAACCTGTATACGTTTGAGAAGAAACTCAAAAACGAATATATATATATATAGGTAAATATTTCTCGAAATGTGGGCGTGAGGGTACTGCTTACATACCTCTTCGGGCACACTTGTGATGAGAAGGCGTGGAGAGTTAAGAATTTAGAATCATTACGCTTTCTATTTCGACGTAGACACTTAGTCATGTGCTTAATATTTTTGTACAACATTATGTTGAGAATTGAATTCAATATAAACAAAGGACAATGTAAATAATCAATGTAACGTTTAACAAGTGTTCCCTGTGCCCCTTACGTTGAATGAAATATTTTTGATTATAAGAATGAGACTCACTGAATAGCTATCAAATTGCTGAAGCCATCACATCACTATTGGCGTTCATTTGTGCATCGCTTCAGGTAACAATTCACGGGGGATGGAGCAGCCCTATCGCTTCATCTCGATACCTGTCTACTGGCACGTGCCAATTCACGCAAGTGTTACGTGAAGACCGCCATTGAGTCTACCTCGCCCACGTACCGGGAAACGAGACTGAATCACAACGTGACGCAAATCTATTCTTTATGTCCACTAGGGGCGTATCATTGCCCCGTGATTAATTTTTGCGGTCACTTACTCTATTTAATTGCGAATGTCATATGGTACGGTATCCGACCGCACTGATGCACTATTTACTAGCTCCTTATATTGACTTGAATCAGTCATGTATTGGAGTAACGTGTGAGATTCCAAATGAACCACTTTTTCATGAGTGCTATGAAGCTAACTATGTGTCACTTGTTTAATTTGTCTAATTTGTGAATGTGAGAACATTGTAGGCTTTGTAGATTCTTAGATCTTGCTAACATTGTTATAATTATCTTGTTTTATGTATGCTTTGTATAGTATAGCAGCGACCTATTGTCGGGCCTACGTTGTTCCCCCATACTTGGGTACTATTGCTGTAACGAAAAAATATTATTGTTGTATATGCCTAATGATTTGAAAAGAGTAACCATGGAGTTTCTTGCCGGTTCTTCTCCATGGAAGCGACCAACCTGAACCGTGCTTCTTTTTCGACGTTTTATAAGTGCCCATCTGGGCCTATGTGAAATAAAAAGATTTTGATTGATTGCTCTCCGTTGTGATTTTCCCTTTAGAGTACAGCATGTAGTTCTTCAAGCAGGATGTGAAAAGATTTCTGCATGGTCCTGGTGTTGCATGCGTCCATAGGTAGCGGTACAGCTCGCCATCAGGCGGCCCGCCTCGTTGCCACCATTGTGGTATCACCATCAAGATTCTAACCTCTTCTTCTATACTACACTGAAATTTAGTATTACCTATACACCTCTGCCTACCCCTTCGGGGACCCTTGTTGGAAGGCGTGAGGATATATTATATTATTATTATTTATTATAGAATATCCAATAATAAAACATGACATATTCGACTCAAATCGGTATCCCGAGGGAGAGTGTGCAATACGAGCAATGAAATTAAAGTAAATTGCACCTTATTAGTAGGCCAATGAAGTAAGATATCTCTATGCAGCAGATGACAGACTCTCCTTGATAAGGTATCTATGTCTTTAGATACCTTGACCCGCGTACGCAAGGTGCAAGCTGATTTGCAGAGGAAAGGAAATCGTTCCTCGAAGTGGGAAGGTCAATGGATAGGGTATATGTCTGCGTAGACATCGAGCTACATCACCGCTCCGCAAAAGATAAACTTATATCTTAATATATAAAAATTAGGCGTCACGTCGTTTGTCCGCGATACACTCCTAAACTACTTAGCCGATTTTAATCAAATTTACACACCGTGTGAATTTTGATCCAACTTGAAAGCTAGGGAGTGGAGTGCATATAGAAAACTGTTGTGTCTTTAATCAATAACATAGAGTATTAAGAAATGGTTGGACATATTATATTTTTTTGAGGAAAGTCAACTGACCCATGCCGGAATTTCCATCGAGGTTTCATTTAAAATAACTTGTACATATTTTTTTTATCTACTGATTATCGACGTAGACAAAATTGGGTCAGCAACTGTTCAAACATCAATGTTCTGTTCTGGTATTTGTATGACATAATTTGAATATTTGGCGTTCAGTATTTAAGTTACTTACGTTGATTTTGAATTTAAATTTAGAATTTCTTTTTGAAAGTTCGTTTTTTTTGGATGTGAACTATCATCTACTAGTTGATGTACTAAAAATGGAGGCGTTATCTCATTTCAATTTGAATGTCACTTCGGAAAGGCTATATCTTATGTAGAAGCTAGTTTTGAATTATTAGAACCATCTTGATTGTCTATAGAATGTTCTAAATATTCCAAATAGATTTCTTTGAACCAACACTGGAATTCATCTAGAAATATTTATATTAAAATCACATGACACGTGACAGAGGACCAGACCGTCGCAGTATTAGTCGTGCTGAAAACACGGATCCAAAAATGAAGAGGTTTTGATAGAAGAAGAATGATACATCTTTGATTTTCTTCTCAAAGGTTTGCAGGTTTAAAGGTAAAGTAAAAGTAAGGTAAAGCTCGTGGTATTAATTACTATACATATTAATGCAGAAAACTATAGCAAAGAGTGTTATAGTCGGGATTTGAACTTTTAATATTTGTTGTAGGCGACTAATAGAGCAACTCGGCTTTCACGGATCAAAGTTAAGACCTCGTGGACCTGAAAAATTTGCTGATTTTGTGTAACCTAGCTGAAGTTACACTCAGTAGCAACTCTCGTCGAGCAAGATAGTCTTTTTTAATGAGTTCATCAGAAAATTGTTGAATTATATAATAATCATTTTAAAATAAATATCTATATTATTATTATTTTTTTTTATTGAAACTTCCTGCAAAACATTTTGCCAAGGCGAACTTAATGCCGATGGCATTCTCTACCAGTTAACCTTTGGGTGATGCAGAGATAGGCATGGCAGGCTATAGAAGAAATAAACAGTTGTTCAAACAATTAAAATAAATTAAATTAAACAGTTGTTACATATTAATGTTCATAAAAAATATAAATAGTCAAAATTATTATTCTTCTTGTGTCGCGACCTATCATGAATACTTAAATAGTTACTTAAATAGTACTTAAAAGACTGAATTTAAGTCTTGGAAATAATAGTTGGAGGTTCTGGTGAAGCTAGTACTCAGTCCATTGCAATAGACGCTAGACCGAGGGCGGCGCGTACGACGCACAAGTGTGCAGACGAAACTGCAAAAACGGGCGCCGGTCTCGCGAACGCATTTCGTACCTAATGGTTGTAAACAAGAAGCAGCTCTCCGCGTGGATACACATAAGGCGCGCCCCGCGTCGCCGCCCCATTCCGCCGCGAGACACCGGCCGCGCCGCACGCACGCCGACACAATGATCGATTACGCGCGCCCGTACGATGCCAACGCAATGTGCGACTTCTATCTCCCTTCCTCGACTTCCGCGCCTGATCGCCTCGCTGACTTCGAAGTTTTCAAGCGCGGCGCCGCTTCTCACATCTACGGGAACTACTATGCCAACTTAAACTACGACTCCTATGCAGAGCCCGAGATAGACAACGCCATGAGCGTGTACCACAACATGATCAGCCCCAGGGAATACTACCGCGATGACTGGAAATACAAGATGGTCGAAGAATGGAATGAAGATGACACCGTCTGCTGGATCATTGAAACCGTACAAAGCTTGGGGATAAGCGAATTGGAGGTGCCGTTCAATTATTTCAGAGTGACTGGGATTGAGCTGAGGAGCATGAAAAGAGAGGAGTTGTTCCAAAGGCTGTCACACCAAAATACAGATATAACTCTGTCTCGAAGACTAACAGACATCATATACGAGAGACTGCACAATCCCTTGAATGAGGAGATGGTACGGCAGTCGTCCATAATCAAGTACGGCAGTGATTCGTACCAGCACCACGAGTCCGCGCCAACTTTGACCAATTTGGACTTGTGCGACAACAAAACCCGACACTACACCTCGGACTACAAGCAGCACAATCTGTTCCTCCAAGCTTGTGACTCGAGCGACGATGCCGAGGATGTATTCCGGTCGTCAGGAACTGCATCGCCTGACAGTGACGTCAGCAAGTCAGGGGACGACGATGAAGACAAAAGGAAGATGGTGAAGAGACCGCCGGGCAGGCCGAAGGGCAGCGGCCGGAAGGTTGGCAACAAAAGACAACGAAGCGTCTCCGTGCCGGAGTTCCTCAGAAATCTCCTCTTGGATCCTAAGTACTGCCCATCCATCATCAAATGGGAGGATCATTCGCTCGGAAAGTTCAGGTGAGTGCGCTTACACAATAATTACATATGTATGTTTAATGAGTGTTGCAAAAAATGCGTCTGCGTCGTGACTTGGTCATTTGTTGGTCGCATCTCGTCTGTATGTAGTTAATGCATTATTTATCTCTGCAGGGCACGTGGACACACATTGGAACACAATAAATTGTTTAACAGATAAACTAGTAAGGTTCGAGTGTGTCTTTATTGTCTGCTCTTGGCACTGCAGGCACATAAACAAACCAATGTATTGATGCAACTGTGTCAAGTTTACGGTTAAATTGGTCTGCTTCACTAATACATGTAGAGCAAATATGTATATATCATCACGCCGAGTCCTTTACGGGGTAGGCCAAGAGAGTAGAGCGTTTCGTTGAGTTTCGAGAGTTGTCGTTTCGTCCACATTTATCAGTCTCTTCATACATGCTCGCCGGTTTCGAGTACTCTTGATGTTCCCGTCCTTGATTGGTCGATCGAATTGATCTAGGTAGGAACGTGGTCTTCCTCTGCCTCTCATAATGAAAAGCATAATGAAAAGCATAGTCAATATCTAACCATAAATTAACGAGTTATAGAGAATGTTATTGCTCTCCTTGAATCGAAGGAGATGCAGACTACTAATGTGTTAGAGATGTCATTACAACTGTAAAATTAAATGTTAATAGCTTGGTGATACAAGTAGACCCTACAGGGTCACCTAGGACCACTTATGTACAATATGCATGGCGAGCTGAAGCTATTAATCATTTACGCATTTTAGATATAAAGCAAATTCACTATTCTTTATGTGTATACACAGAAGCTTTGTGAATCACGGTGAATTGTTTGTAAAATGCAAAAAACTGCATTAATTACCACAAACGCGATAAACAAGTTTCTGTACAATTTTATATGTAGGCATAATATTGACTCATCATTATGATCCGCTGAGCTCTAGCTCGTACAATTTTGTTAATCAATTTAATTATCAGCAACGTAGGTTCATCTAAATCATAAATGCGCTGAAAACACTGCGTTATATTATAATATGGCAACAGAGAATAATCATTGCAGCTATTCCCATGAAAGCCTGTCAGAAAAACGGGGAAACAAGTTACTCCACTTACTCTAGATTTTAGACTTTAATTCCAATTTTAGTTGCATTTAAGAGTTTGTAAAGAGGAACATACTTAACAAGAGAATGGTTTCTGTTGCATATAAGAGCTACATATTTTTACAATAATATTATAATATGTCATTTTACATCTGATATGACCAATGGTTTCATTTGCCCCGTTCGGTCAAGTTGATCCCTGGTATAATAAGTCCTTGGTTATACATTTTCTTAGCACATTAAATCATGGGGAGTTCTTTTCCCCTAGTGGTATGTATCAGGCTAACAATAATTATATTTCTCAATGTACAAGCATATAATTGAAGATACATATAAGTGATTGCTTTGTGAATTTTGTTATATTCCTTGTCGGAATCTTTGATTGTTCTTTACGGTCAATCAACGGACCCAATATTATACAAAATTACTGTCAGATTCTTTAAACGATTTACATTGAAATTAACGAAGGTCGATAGCCCCAGTAATATGATCGTTAACGAGCCCCACCCAATCCGCGGCCCTTCAATAAATCAATGTTTAAAACGTTATATCACATTTTATTGTAAAGGTACCCTAATCCCATAATAACTTATTCGCGATGTGTTTGTTGTTTTTATCTCTTGCCTTAACCTTGCCGCGCCGGCTCCACTCGGCCTTGCTTACTGGTTCATGTGTTGATGCGCTTTAAGCAAACCCATTTTGACTCTTACACCTTCAACACTACAGCTCAAATTTAATTCAACACCTGTTGAAGATAATACAACTTCTACTATTGCAGTACTCGTTACGTTGAATTATTATGACTTTTATTGTTATTGGCTTTAGGTACATAGTTTGGTAGCAGTTTAAAAAGTGGATCAGAAAATTTCTTCGATCACTAGTTTTCATGAGTTGTTTGAGAATTGTACCAGAAGTCTTGTAAGCCATTTTTTCCGAACGTACGTAATTTGTCATGCGTAATTTATTGTTTTGCCTTTTTTGAACATTTTTAATTTGGTAAGCAAACAAAGGGCAGCATTCCTCGAGGACATGCCGAGTCATGTGCAATTCTGTACCTACTTGGTGAGAAGATCATCGAGATATAACATGTAGTTTTTATCGCCTCGCGACCGGTTTGATGTTGGTTTAACTATTCTTGGTGAACATAATATTGATGCAATATTAATGTAATGTGCTACGATGTTACCTACTGAAATAATAAAAATACTAAAATACGACGCAGTATGGTTCCTATAGAGGTCAGGTAACATGGAGTTTGCATATTCATTTTGAGATTTTCGAACGAATAAGGTTGATACGGTACGGTACGATAGAATATGATTCAATCATTTTTGGTGGCAGCAGTTCGAGGCAGGAGAGAACCGCATATAACGCACTGGAGGCACCGAAAGACCATGTTCCAATTCAAAGATCAAAGGTACACGAAACCGACGAACTTTTTAGGAAGAGACGCATGAATGAGGATGAATAGTAAGAGGTTTGTTACTTTAGAGAGAACTGTCATTTTTGACGTGTCTATAAGTAAAAAGTAAAAAATCTAAAAATGTCGTCATAAGAATATAGAAGGGAAACTTGAAGCTCAAAGTAGCAGTTGATGCAAAAATTATAATCCCAATGCAGGTTTCCAGATTTTATCTCGCAGCGTGATCGTATGCTAAGGCGAATGGGATGCGTCTTAATACGACATTACTTACAAATTGCCTAAAGATGAGCGCACATTCGTTATGACAACTTTTTTCTTACCCAAGGATACCTTTTTTGTATAAATTGAAGGAATGTAGTGTACGAGTATCTTAAAAATCCTCTGTCAGAAAATTGTTAGTAGCTTTAGTAAAATTGCAGTCTGTAGTCCAGCACGCTTCAACGCTTCTCTCATCTTTGTGTTAATGTACTCGTATGCGATACTTTAAAGCACTTTTAAATATTTCCTAAGTGTAAATTTTCTACCATTTGTAGTAACTTTGTTACCAATACTTACTTATACGAGAGCACCTTCATATACTCATCCAGCATAGTTTTTGTGCGACAATACTGATTCGAAGTATTTTTCTACGAACTTTTATAATAGGAAAGAATAAAAGACAAGTCGGTTTTAAGTCTATAGAATTATATATTTAACTATAACAAGTGGGAAGAGCCGAGCAAGGCAGGTACCCATCAGAATGTAAGCACGTTTCTTGCATTTACATGAAAGGTAATGAGGCGAGTGCTTGTAAACATTTGAGTAAGGTAGGTAATGGTAGGTGGATATATCTATTGCTGTGAAGTTAGTTGCGGAGCGCGACTTCTTATAGCTTTGAATATAATCTGGTCATACGGAAGTTCACATTGAAAGGTGATGATAAAGATAATTAATTACGATGTGATCTGTGGTTTCGCCGTCTTGCGACGTACACAGTGGTTTTTGGAATTCTATTATTGAATGTAATTATAGTTTAATATTTCAACGTCACTATTGTTATATAAAGTAAAGCAAATGTAAGTACCTATGTGCATTAACATGTAGAGGTACAGTAGAGTAGGTGTTGTTCTCTGTACAGTGAGTATTGCCTTGATGCTATGCACTTCTAGAGTATTCCAGACTCGAAATAATAGCGAAATATATTTGATACTTTTAGAAGGTATTCTAATAATAGCTACCCGTAGGCGTCGTCTTAAAGTTCTCTCCAACATTTGGCAAACTCGTTATACTATTGGCAGTCACCCATCCAACTATTGACCGCACGTAAGATGGTTTAACTAGGCAGATCAATGGATTACATAGTAGCATTGTGCCACGAGCCGTTCTCGCAAATAATGCTAATACTCTTACATACTATAGTCTACTATGGTGTCTATAAATATTTATTTAACACCTCAGGACTAATCTTATCCGGTAGCGAAATACTACCAAACATTATGTCAGTGTATTGGCTACAAAACTGAGCTTGAATGGGACCACGTTGTACTATAGGGCTATGATTGCTTGCTATATGCATACCTACATAGTCCCTCGCAGTTAAGCGCCAGGTTTCTTTAGATTTAAGGACTTCTTTTGTTTCACCACTTGCTGTATACCGTTTTTTTTTTATTTTTTTTTATGCCTGGGACAATTGCACACAAACTGACCTAGTCCCAAAGTAAGCAAAGCTTGTGTTATGGTAACTAGACTACGACATATTTACTTATATAGATAAGATATATACATAAATACATAGGACATCCAAGACTAAGGTACAAATACTCGTGTTCATCACACAAATATCTGCCTTCAGCGGGATCCGAACCCGCGACCTCAAGTTTCGCAGTCAGGAGCTCTAACCACTAGACCAGACGGTCGTCCGTTCGGTCGTTTAGTGTTGGTTTCATACCAGGATTCTTTTTAATCATCAAATCAGTAGTACCATCAGAAAAAGGTCATTCTTGTTGTACTACTGGTAGGGCGAAATAGTTGGTACGCTGGAAAACTGAGATCTCTGACTCTTAAGATATGTAATGTTATGCATAACTTTAAACGTAGCACGTGATTTCTATATGTGATATATATATATATATATATATATATATATATATGTATAATAATATAATATAATATATCCTCACGCCTTCCCACAAGGGTCCCCGAAGGGGTAGGCAGAGGTGTATAGGTAATACTCACACACCCACTTTCCGCCAGAGGTATATTAGGTGCCAACGTGACAGATGGCGAGTCCATCGCCGTTACTCAAGCAAGCACGACTATACATACGCCTTTGAATTTCTTCTCAGACGTATGCAGGTTTCCTCTCGATGTTTTCCTTCACCGTAAAGCTCGTGGTGTGACTAATCACTGTACTTAAGTTCAGAAAAAACTCATTGGTACAGTCGGGATTCGAACTTGCGACCTTTGCGTCGCAGGCAACTGCTCCAACCACTCGGCCACCACGGCTTTTTATACTTTTTACAATATATATATATTAGGGATATACGCAAATGTAACTTTTCAGCGGTATACCTACCACATACAAATTGTTAATAATGAAAGAGAGTGGTAGGGCGCGTTGCTTTAGTTTAAGCAATGGTTTTGGGCATCTCTACCAAGTGGGAGGTTGTACTTGTAACTAGGGGAGGGGGGAGCGCCCTTGCATCGCCAGTACTATTATAGATTTTTTTCTTTCTTCCGGGGGTTGCTACGCAGCGTCAAGGCCGGTCGCTTCCGGTTACCCGCCTCCGAGGATACACGTGGAGGCTCAAGCTTATTTTTACACGTGGCACGGAATGAGTACTTTGGAATTCTAATTTCAAGTATATTTTTATATATCTTTATGTTTTACGACAGACCGTTGCTATTCGTTTAGTGTGAATAATTTTTATTAATAATCATAAATCGTAATAATGTTCAGCATCAAAAACCCTCCGCCTTCGGCAACAGTTTCAGTCAAGTTGGTTTAGTCTGTTTGTCGGACCTGTTATTTTTCCTATATTGTATGCTATGTTAGTACATTACTGTTACTGGATTATATCCAGGGTATATAATATGTTTTTTTATTACTCGTCGTCGAACAGGTCATTGAACCTTGACAATGCTTAAAGTATGCTATACGCTGGGGCCGCGCTTGAAGGCAATACCTGGGTGTGCTGTTTTCCAAGAATCACGGCAGGTATTGACGACAATAGTGGATCTTGAAATACTTACAAAACTGTTGCCTTACCTATCAAGTATCAAGAAAAACAGCAACTGTCAACGTCACATTGACAGTTGGAATAGCTTAAGATTTAATCAAAAATAAAAGAAAACATCTTAAATAATAATATTTATAGCTAAGTATATAAAATACACCTTTACACCTCTGTCTACCCCTTCGGAGACCCTTGTGGGAGGCGTGAGGATATATTATTATTATTAAGTACACATTTTATATGTGTGTCCACATGACGCCGCAAAGGCCGGTTGAAACAAAAAAACATTATCTGTGGTATAATAGTTCTAATAATTATTATTTATGTGCGTATTGTATTCCCTCCTTCTCGAGCGTAGGCATCGCATAGCGTAAGCATGACGTAGATTACGCACGCGTGTACAAAATAAAAAAATGCAGCGCGTGTAGGCTCGGCAGCCCTGCGGTTGCTATAGCAACGGGCCGGGGAAGCTTCCAGTCACGTGTCGTACGAACTTGTTTCCGCTTTTCGCGCTTTTCTTTTTCTCCGTTCATTTTTTCCCCCTGCCCCCGAGTGGGTGCACGAGGCACCCCCCGGCCCCGACACAGCCCGTGTACGCGACTTAATTGCGTCTGTGAGTGTGGTCCAGAGAAATTAGAGCGAGGGTAGTGCTCAATAGAGGCCGCGCGTTTATTTTTTTGAGCAGTTTTTTTTTTTCATATCTTTCTTCTTTTATATTCTTTTGCCTCCCCTTTTTGTTTCCTACAATGTATACTTTACAATCCTACCTTGTAAAACTCGTTGTGTACGTTCTAGGCTTAATGTACTACAAAGAAAGGTAGGCACAATTCATATTTAAAGTATACAGGATTCCCAACAGTGCGATTAAAGTTCTGAGTTAAGCTCCCGGCTTATCCGCAGCCAATATAACCATATAGGGCTTTGCCCATTTCCGCAGTTAACTTTATCAGTCACTTATTTAGTATTTTACACCTTATCATTAATATGACGTTTAATTAACCACAGTGTTATCGACAACCATTGTTCTAATCGTATTTTTTATACAAAATATATCTTAATGCGTTGGGCATACAGTTGGAATTAAAAAAATATATGGATTCAGTTCAAACGGCTTACACTCACATTTGAACGTCGAACGATAACACGTAATCTGTAACCTTGTTCCAGAACTAGTCCTGCGCTTACACATAATATATTTATATATTGTTATATTACGTTTGTTATACGTTAATAATGACCAACCAATTAGTTGTTATTATTGTACAGAAGCTCTAATTAACGTGTAACATATAGATACTTACAGCATGTGTCCATACCGCAAGGTAATCATTGCTTGGAGTCATTTTACATATATACACATACTCACCTTCATTATATTTAGCATTGCATCTATGGTCAATATATAAAAATAACCATACAAATTCATACATATCAGTGCGCATATGACGTGGGAGAGCGAATACAGCGCTAGTTCACCTTCCCTAAAGAGTCCCGGGGGTAGGCAGATACTCTTTACCACATTGTTTGGAAGCCACCGTAAGGTTAGATGCACGAAGAAGTGATATACTTTAAACATGGTTTTTATTAGAATGGGTGTTAAGAGTATTTCAAACACTTCAACGATCCACTGCATGTATTAATAGGTTTGGTAAGAGATGGAGAATCTCTGTATTATAAAAATAATAGCAATGCGCGATAGTGTACTGTTGTGAACTATTTAGTGCAATATATAGTTCAAATATAAATAGTTTTATCAAACAATAGAGTATTGTATTTCGACGATTGTTTTGGTCACGGGGAAAATTTGCCGGCAAATTTTATACCTAACTGATCAATTTTAATATATCCTCACGCCTTCCCACATGGGTCCCCGAAGGGGTAGGCAGAGGTGTATAGGTATATGGGTGTATAGGTGGTAATATCCACACAGCCACTTTCCGCCAGAGGTATATTAGGTGCCAACGTGACAGATGGCGAGTCCATGGCATTAATTTACTATTATCATTTTTAAATACTGAATATATATGTATAATATAAATAACTAGCTTATAAATAAATAAAAAAGGACGTCAGCAGTTATTACTGCGGCTTGGGTTTTCACGATTCTATTATCCCAAGTAGGTACCTATTAAGGATTACCCACCATTATTATATGTTAGCACTGTATGTGCTACAATAAGTTGCAAACAACGACAGATAGGTATAAAGGACATCTGTTATATACATTCAATGTTTGTTAACAAATTGTATTGTCATAAGTTCTGAAAGCTCATATTTTAAGCTCACCGCTCACTTTGCAAGCCGTGAAGGTAAACAATAATATTCTTAAATGCTCGTAGATTAAGGTTGCGAATACTTTGACACCTTCAATTATCTTTGGCGAGAAGAGGCTCACACCTCAGTCGGGACCCTTATGGGTTAAAGACCAAGATTTTGAAGTCAACGGTTTCACACCATGAGGTTGAGGATAAAGGGAATCTCCGTATAAAACCTTCGTACATCTGAGAACAGATTCAAAGAAGAATGTAAAGTATTCCATCATCGATAGACATTTTTTTTTGTAAAAAAATGCGTAGTCTAATATCGGACATTACTCTGTGCCGAGGCTTGCACCAAACTCCCTGTAACATTTCTTTTTCGTGAAAATCTATTTATAACTAGGGCAGCCTCGTGCTCGGCGTTACTCGTGCCATTATGTACTCTATATACTTTTACATAAAGCTGAAAGTCGTTCGCAATGTGCGCGTTATATAAGTATACATTTTTTTCATAGTGGCTCTATTATATTGATTAGTAAGAGGGGAGTGCTTCCGGGTTCCGGGAACACTGTCTTTTGTGAGATTTTTCTTGGCTGCTTTGTTTTCACGCTAAGTATTTGTAGTACGTGTACAGTTTTAAAATGTCCCTCGGGCTACGGCCAGGAGGAATCACGTGGATGTTTGTTGTAGCAGGGACACGGGACAATCGGGCCGTGTCAATACGGATTTACTGTTTCCGTATCTTGAAGCTAGCTCGTTAGTGACAAAGAGATCGTTGCAAATTATCACTACTGAAGGCTCGAATAAAAAAGTTCAAATATAATAGAATAACTACAGAGTAGTTTTATTCGGCTTCTGATATTGCTTGTTTTTGTACACTACTATGTAATAAAACTCCACATCATATTGTGTGAAAGGGCAGTCTCGCGACAATAGGCACTGAACAGTTGGATCTCCCGAGAATGAAAAGGTATTTTTTGTATTTGCTCATGTATTTCAAAGTAAACAAACGACGATGTTATATAGCAACCATTTGGCTACAAGTTTACGACTCATTACGATTTGATTTAGATTACATATCCCTACGCCTTCCCACAAGGGGCTCGAAGGGGTAGGCAGAGGTGTATAGTTAGTACACACTCACTTTCTGCCAGATATGTTTTGGGTGTTTGTTGGGTTGAGTGTTTGGGTGTTGGGTTTGGGTTGGTCATATTGTAAGATGATAAATGCTATATTAGAGAACCAGGCACAATGAATCCGTACGTACGTAGGTGAAAGTAGAATGTAGGGTCAACCTACATTCAAATTTCATTTATAAAGCTTTAAATAGTTTCCAGAAACACGTGTACATGATCCTAATAGCCCTTGTTCTGCGTAAAATTGTTTCTTAAAAATAACTTGAATGTTTGCACGGCGGGATTCCCTCGCGCACATTTTATACAGCTGCGCCCACACACACACACACACTCAAGCAAATACGTTCGCACAGTGACGTAAGTATGCCGCGGGCAATATGGTAATTAGAACATTTTCAAATGTCTAGTTTTTAGGGGTTAATTAAACGTGTTATGTTAATTAAATATATTATTATACATATATAATATATAATTATGGCACGGGAAATCCCAAAGATTTTTTTACAGTTTATCGGGAAAAATGGGACAGTGTTCTTAGTTTTATTGGCTAATGTAAAGTAGCTAAACTTACATTTCGTTTATTAATAAATACACATTATTTTAACCCTGTTTGATGCAAAAGTTACGTTACAATTGAATATATTATCTACAATGAATTTTAATAATGAGCTAGCTGAGCTGAGCAATACTGGTAGTTTCCAAAAGTGTTACCAGCAATAAAAATAAGACAGAACTCGTGTCTCAAAATATAGATATGTAGATGGAAAAATTACTATTCAATTCGGTTTACCAATGACACGCTGTCAGACTAACGTAACCATTGAAGTGAATCGTAACAGATTTGTAATATATTCAAGTTAGGGGGGATGGTGGTTATTTTTAAAGTAAAGAGTTCTTCAATACAGTGTCTGTACTGTATCGTTGGTACTTTGCCTTGAGCTTTATTCCGTTGACCGTTTAATGATTCACAATACTTTACATTATATGCAAATATATTATAATAAATATACATAATTATACAATATTATGTACAACTTTTATCAGCGCTGTTGGAGACAAGTGATAAGTTTGTCCCTATTGACTGCACATTTATCTTTTATAATATATAACTAATCTCAAACCATTGATAGGAGGCACTCGTTTGTTAAATGGAAATTAACAAATTGTTTGTTGACAATTTGTTGTCAAGGCTAAGTAGTACGTTGTCATATTCCGCTAAATGTTCGCAACGTCACACATACATTGACTTTCAACTCGTGCGCAGACTTAATGAAACTAAGGATATGGTCACATGGAAATAAAAATAAAAATATACATTTATATTGAAAAAAATGCTTAAGTATTTATTTGTGAAATGAATGAAACAAATCAGTATATGCATCTATAATATTACTTAAATGTGCTTCCAGTTTATAAACAGATGACCAAAGGAACCATGGCCAAGGAAACGACGTAAAACAAATAAATAACGAAAAAAAACGTCAGAGGCGGTAAACTTTCTTGATGATTAATACCCTACCTACAGGTTGAGGTTAGATATGATAAGGACCACGAGACGAGATAAGCAGACGGTAATTGATATGCCGCGGGGTAGTGTACCGACAGTTGCAGACATGTTTGTACAATATGGCTCATTAATTTTATGAAATGTGAAATTAATTTTATCAACTATTCAAAAAACCAATGTTCTTTTACTTTTGCCTATTCGAGAATACCTCGTTTATAAACTTTTTCTCCACAATGAAAAAATACTTCAAATTGGCACTTGCAAAAATATCTCTCGGTCGTATGACACGCCTCTATAAAAATACAGGTCAAGATATATTCGCCAGTCACTATAGCAATTAATGTATAGGTACGCCGCGCGAGAGCGAGATGGATTGAGGAAAACGTGAAATAAAATAGTAAACACGATTTATCGGTATCATCGGTATCATAGCGCTTAGATCGCGCGACGCTGATTGTTAAAGATCGCCGGTGACGCATGCTTCTCGATTATTGCGTGTGACAACACGTGCGTCGGTGCACGGTGAAAGTGACCTTATGGTCGCGGTGGAAAGGTTCAAATTTATTCCATTTTATGTTGAGTATGGAGTACATTCATCGCTATACATGGCTTGATTATCTATAAGTTATCATGTTTATTACAATTTGATGCTGCATTTTGCCACCTTTCATGCAAAATTGATATCACATTATAGTATCGGTAATACAAAAGTCAAAATGCTCTATACTTAGTGTATGCAAGAATATGACGAGCAAACGTGATAGTTTTTTGCGAGCTCATTACTGTCGCAGTTATTTCGCATGTAGATTTTACCGTCATGAACATGATCACCGAATGAAATTCGATTATAGAATGAAAAAAGTTTAACACCGTTATGAAGTGAGCGGTGGGACAGGAAACGGAAAGCTTTTCTTTGTCAATTCCTTTTAATTCAACATTTTTTATCGTCTGTCTGTCGCAAAAAAGCAATTTATTCCTTAAAACCAAATAGTTTCATGGAAATAAACTCGTCGGTGCTTGGTGTCGACTAAGGAATTCCACTTTGTGTCATGACAAAACTCGGCCCAATGCAATTATGAGTCAATTAATCGTTTTGATTTGTTCAATTATTTCATTCGCAGTTACTAGGAAGTTGTCTTGAATTGCTAATTTTTTTATTAGCGTCTACATCCGATTCATGGAACCCACCTCCAACTACGATGCTAGTTAATATGTAAATTTTATTAATGACATGCAAATACATTACTGAGCATACATTTATATGAAAATAGTGAACTGTTTAGGCTAGTGTTTGCAATCTGCATGCATGTATAGATTTATGTAAATATTATTAATATTATTTATGTTTTGCTTGTAAACTTGTTAATGCTTAAACATTAGTTTTATCAAATTTTTGTTTAATTACGGTAAATTATAAATTATGAGCCTAACTTAGCCCACTCCTACCTTGTACAACGGACGGTCTCGTCATCGACGGGAAATTCTTCTCCATATCTTGGAACCACAAAGGTCTCACAGGATTTCCAACAGCGCGATAACCGCTTACCGTCAGGCAGACCGCATGCGTGTCAGCCACCAATGTGGTATAAAAAAAATCTTATCCTCATCATCATTTTGCATCAACTATATGAACCTAAAGTTGATTCGAAACTATTTATGACTTTTAAAACACGATTTATATTTTTCCTCTTAAATACTGGCCAAATTAAAATTCTCGATTTTTCAAAATTCGAACACGAACCGGTTGCTGGTGTTGGTGGGTTTCGAACAAAGGTTGAACACGACCGGCTCTCATGTTTGTTTACAGCCAGTTTCACACAATACTTGGAACGCATTAATTCGGACTACTTGTGAATTTTAAGTAGTTACTCTACAGAAACAATGCATTGAATCTTCATCTTTAGTACACAAGACGCAAAGCTTATTTCAGATCGTGTGTTGAAGGCCGTGATATAAGAATGGTATGTGTTGCCAATTTGAGTCAGCTGATAGTACATACACTAAAAACATGTGTATTTTTTTATTTACTATTTTATTAATCATGAATTAATTAATATCGATTACCTAACAAGTGGTTAGATATACACGAATTGAAAAAAAGTTATTCGAATCCTGTTCGTACATGTCAAATGCAGTCAGTTCTATTAGTTAGCGAACCCTCATTATAAAAGTCAATAGTTGGTTTGTTTGAGGCGATAAGGATTATCAGACATCGACTATAGAACTCTATGGGTATACAACTGTCAGAGTTGTCTTTGTATGTTATATATGTATTTAAAAAAATATATATAATGTATTGTTGACATCTTGCATTAAGCCAACTGAACCTAACTCGTAAACAAATATGTTCAATACACAAATGCTTTTCCGTCGGGAATCGAGCCTATTAGCATAGAAATGGCTGATTACGATAGATGATGATGGATATACATATGTTTTTAGTTCAATGTTGCATCATAGTTTAGCGAACGAATACCCATTATTTTTGATGACTAGTGGGTGTGATATAGAACAAAAAAAAATTGAAGAAATACATTTTTCGAATGAAAATTTACAGAGTAATAATAATATATCCTCACGCCTTCCCACAAGGGTCCCCGAAGGGGTAGGCAGAGGTGTATAGGTAATACCCACACACCCACTTTCCGCCAGAGGTATATTAGGTGCCAACGTGACAGATGGCGAGTCCATCGCCGTTACTCAAGCATGACAATACATACGCCTTTGAATTTCTTCTCAGACGTATGAAGGTTTCCTCTCGATGTTTTCCTTCACCGTAAAGCTCGTCACACCAGACTAGCACTGTACTTAATTATTATAATTAATTCACTATATAAAATTGTTTATATGAAATTTTCGTTCATATCCAACTACCCAACTAACTACAATAAGACTGAATATTGGAAATAAAATAATTTTGAGTATGTTGTATGAAATACATACGTTAAAATGTGAAATGCTATGAAAAATTGACTTCTAATGACAGAACTTGTACTTATACAGATATACAAATATGTATATATGAATTTCGATAAATATTTAACTAAGCACTCAAAATAATAAACTCAAAAAAATAAGCTCATAGCTAAATGCGAACGGAGAACCGAACCCAATGAACAGAGGCAAGACTAACGTGCCGATAGGTCAGACATGAAAACAGAGGTCACGTGACTCATGATTAAAGACAACTTTGTAAAAAGTTTCCATTTGCGTGCAGTAATTGTATTTGTGTGCGCACGAATGCAAAGTGCGTTGAATCGGTGTGCTATCAGCTACAATGAGTCCATCGGTACTTTCCCGATAACTGTGCAGGTTATCGGCGCGGGCGCAGGTTTCGACACATCTTATAACTTAATGGCTGCTCGTTCCAGGCTCCCCAGGAAGAAGAGACTAAATCTCCTCCATTTTTAGGATGTGTCAGACGATACCGTACTTACGATACGGAAAAAATCCAACTGAACGTCAACCTGTCAATATTTTGGACGATTTTCAATATGGTTCGTGTTCACTCTGCTTTCTAAGATGGAGATATATTTATATGGAAAATCGATTGTTTGATGCATTGAAGAAACCTCAATCCATCGCTATTCCATAAGATTTTTGAACCATTTTTAAAACAAACTTATCCTGACAAGAACAATAAAGAAATTAAGCCAAATAGGAGCATCCGACACATGCGGCAATTTATTTTAATTTGTATAGATAAAAATAACATGTTTCTGTGTATTAAAGGCGTCGAAGTCGCCTGAAAACCCTGACAAGAGCGAGTCAGGGTTCCAATTTCCGTTGTGTGTTAATGTTTGTAACATCATCTTTTAGATCACGTTTTAACATTCAAACTTTGTTTATTTACAAAGACGTAGATTTGGTTAGCGCCGCGGTGGCCGAGTGGTTCGAGCAGTTGCCTGCGACACAAAGATCGCAAGTTCGAATCCCGAATGTACCAACGAGGTTTTCTGAACTTAAGTACCTACAGTGATTAGTAACATCACGAACTTTACGGTGAAGGAAAACATCGAGAGGAAACCTGCATACATCTGAGAAGAAATTCAAAGGCGTATGTATAGTCGTGCTTGAGTAACGGCGATGGACTCGCCATCTGTCACGTTGGCACCTAATATACCTCTGGCGGAAAGTGGGAGTGTGGGTATTACCTATACACCTCTGCCTACCCCTTCGGG